>RCUC01064046.1:0-12443 GCA_003697995.1 Taxidea taxus jeffersonii
GGAGAACAGCGGGGTGCTGGCAGGGTGCCTGATTTGTTTTATCCTCATGTGACCAGCTTAGGACATGGGCCACTTACTTTTCTGCCTTAATGGCAGAGACTGATACAGGCTGGAGCCTGGGAGACTCCAGTCTAGATGGGCAGGACACAGCATAAGTCTAATCCAGGTGGGACAGGATGTTATTTCAGCTGCATTAGAATCCAAAAGGAGGTAAATTGTGTCATATTTCAGCTTCCCATGCATTTGAACGAAAGAGGTTCTCTTAGATTGCAGTCTGTTCTGTGTGTCCTCATCATCATGAGGACAGGTATGAAAATGGTGTTATGGTAGATGATGTAACTGACCCTAGTGGTATTCTGGAAGTTGATTTTAGTAAGACTCTCCCCTTGTTTTATGTGGTGAGGTCCTCCTGCCCCCACTACTTATGGTGAGGTCCCCTGCTACTTCATCCATTGAGGCCTACTCCCTGTTACCTGTGGTGTATGTAACCTTCCATGATGTGTAATTAGGCCTATACCCTACAGATCATGAGGTCCCCATCCCCACCCTTGATGTTGTGCAGGCATGCAGGCTGGGAGGCCTTACAGAGCCTTGTGTCCCTGCCCTCAGCTCCTGGGCAGGTCCTGTGGGAACTGGAGCCCCCGGTTGCACCAGCTGTAGCCTTGGCAGCTTCTGTCACAGACCTCCAGGGACAAGCAGCTGGCTAAACCCTCAGGTGTTTAGTGCAGCCTCAGTGGGCCATGTGGGAATGGGGAGCAGCAGGGCCCTGGGGGACGGGCAGCAAAAGAGGGACCAGGCGTGGGTGAAGGGATTCGGGGCAGAGGCACACAGCCGTATGTTCCCAAGTACTGATTCTTCATCACTTTGACAGTAGGAGCTGTGTTGAAAAAAACAGCATTGGTTCAAAATCAGCTTGCTAAAATCAATTTAAGTTCCATTCAGTGAAAGCTGATTTGCTGAATGATAAATTTGCTTAACAATCTAGTTATTGAATTTCCCAATTAGTAATTGGGCTTTTTAATAGCTTCAAAGTTCTGACTGTAGCAGAAAGGTTCAGTTTTGGTTACTGATGATGACATAGGCTTTTCTGAATGTTACCTAAATTGAGATGAATATTCTACCTGAAAATTGGCCCAAAAAATCCTTCAGTGATTTTTAAAAGTTGGCAAAACCCAGTACAACTGGATCCACTGTCATAGAAATGCTGCTTCTTACCAGCAGTTGTGGCCATTTTGGTTTATTTCGGCTGCCTTTGGAAATAACTTATCTTTCTCAAACTCAGGGAGTGTTTGGTGTTTCACTGGATATCTTGGGTGCCATGTCAGCTTCATTTTGTATTTTCATCACTTAAAAATTACATATGTTCAGTTTCTTATTTCAAACAAATCTGAAGGCATAGAAAAATTTAAAATCTTTCTTTAATACTAAAGTACCCCAAAGAGACCAGAAATATGCTTCATGGAGCATATGGTATTTACTCTGGGAAGTAGAATATTCTTCAGAATACATTGTTGTGGTTTACTCGTCTGTGCTTTCTCCGAAAAGTTTGCATTATCCTTTCTTCTGTTGTGTTTTTCTTGCCTGGTTGAAAATGTATAATTGCTGAACTTTTTACATCCTAATTCAGGAATTCAACTTAAGCTTGCTGGCCCCATGCCTGGGCCTGGGCATGCGCGAAGTCTCTGGGGGCCAGAGGAGCCCCCTTTTTGAAGCAGCTCGCCTAGCGACTCTGGACCGTGTGACCAGCCTGGTTCAGCAGCTTCCTGCCACCCATCATGTCTTCCAGCCGTTCCTGCCTGTGGAGCCCACTGCCTACTGGAACAAGTTGAAT
Source organism: Taxidea taxus jeffersonii (assembly GCA_003697995.1). Taxonomy (NCBI): domain Eukaryota; kingdom Metazoa; phylum Chordata; class Mammalia; order Carnivora; family Mustelidae; genus Taxidea; species Taxidea taxus. The sequence goes on from RCUC01064046.1 coordinate 1,832, forward strand.
GATCTATTCGGTAGTTAAAATTAAAGCTTCTTTTATTTATTTTTTTTTACTTTTATTTTTTTGAAAGCTTCTTTTATTTTTAAAAAATGCTCTAGAACAATATTGTACTTTGCACTGAGTAAAGATACAATAAATGCTGTTGATAAACTGAAAGCATGTGCAGAGATGACCGAGAGACAGGGCTGGGGACCCTTGGTCTGGTTGTCTTTTGGTGTGTTTGCCCCTTTGCCATTCCTCTGCCTCGCCCTGGAGAAACACTAGCATGGGCCTCAGAAGACAGTGTGTCCCGAGTCACACGCACATTTGGGTGTGGGCAAATGTGCTTCTGAGCTGAAGGTGCCTGTAGATTTCTCCGAGAATGGGCTGACTGCCTTTCCCGGGTCATGAGTTCCTGTTGGAATTGTAGTCACCCGCAGTCTTGTGTTTCAGGGGATGCCATGTTGTATCGGTCCTTGACCACTCTGGCCCGGGCCCTGGCCCAGTACCTGCTGGTGTTCCCCAAACTGCCCAGCCATTTGTACCTCCCCCCTGAGAAGGAGAGGGACACTGTGAAGTTTGTGGTCATGACCCTCGAGGTAAGTCTGTGTTTCTGTGCCAAGAGACTGTCACTGGAGAAGTAGGAAACCCAGGAGCCGTGCAGTTGGGCATGTCCTCTCCTCACTGAGGGGGTAACCGCGGGGGGGTTAAGCACCACATCTGTCCCCTACTTTCCCAAGCCCTTTCACGCCTCTGGCTGTGGGGCTCCTTACAGGTGCATTGTGATGTTGGCCACACAGCACTTCCTGTGCCTACTTTCCAGCTGGCCTGGGACCTGGGCTCCCACCCATGGTGTCTCCCCCAGCCATGTCTGGGCGAGGGCACGGGTCTTAGAGGAGGGTCTGGTGGGAAGAAGCAAGGATGACTGGGGAGGTGAGCAGAAACCTTCTGGGGTCTCCCAAACAGTGGGCTGAGTCCTGTGCTTATGTCTCTTTCCTTGACTCTAAGATGCCTTTGATTTCAGGATAGACATCCATTAAATATGTTTTCTCTAAGGAAAAGGAAACACTGCGAATGTAGTTTGGATCCTGATTTTAGATAATTAAAGAAATTAGTCTGGGAAAATTAATTTTTTAAAAATTTTTTAAAAATTAATTAATTTATTTGACAGAGAGATCACAAGTAGGCAGAGAGGCAGGCAGAGAGAGAGGGGGAAACGGGCTCTCTGCTCAGCAGGGAGCAGATTCGGGTCTCAATCCCAGGACCTTGAGATCATGACCTGAGCCGAAGGCAGAGGCTTAACCCACTGAGCCACCCAGGTGCTTCTATTATGTTTTAAATAGAGTAAAAACCTGGATGTTTCAGGCATGGGAAATTAAGCACTCTGTGTTAGCACTTACGATCACCCCCCAAAGGTGTACATACTGTGGTGCATCACCTTTGCATGCAACTTGTGGCAAACAGTCTAGCCTGCATGCTTGCAGCCCGAGGGCCCGAGCTGTTTGTCAGCCTGAGCAGGACATGGCTGACCCAGCCTCAGCTCCACCTGCCACTTCCCAGCCGGCAGAGAGGTAGGTGTGAGGAGGGTGCGCAACCAACAGGCCCCAGTCTGGACCCGGGCAGAGTCAGATGGCTGCTGATGCTGGTCCTGGAGGTTTTGGTGTGGTGTGCAGGCCAGCCGGCAAGCGGACAATTCTGGTATGGCATGGTCACTGCCAGCAGCCATTCTGTGCCTACCGTGTGCAGGGCAAGATGGGGTCTGTTGTCCCATTTCACAGACAAGGAAAGCAGGGCTTAGGTTTGGTGGGTTGTCTGGGTTTCACCCACTAAGATGTAGCCCATGGGCATTTGAATCCAAGCCTGGCTATCTCCAGGCCCCATGCTCTCAGATTCAGCCTCTGACTCTGACCGAGGCCGGGCCTGCCTGCATGCTGGGAGCCCCAAGGAGCTTGGCCTGGAGGCCATGTGGCCAGGGAGGGACTTCTAGAGGAGCCCATGGGGCTGCAGGAAGGAGGAGCAGTGAGATCAGGGTGGCCATCCTGGCAGAGAAGCAAGCCCGGGCACCCTTGGGAGCAGGTGGTCAGGCTTGAATGTAAGGGAGTGGGTGACAGGGTCCTGTCCCTCTGGGAGCGCAGTCGGGCCCACCAGTCTCTCATGTTTGGGCCAATTCCTGGAAAGCTGGGAGTTGTTTACTTCCCCGACAGCCTGAAGACAGGAAGGAAGTGGGCCTGAGCCTTTGGTAATGCCAACCCTCCCCTTTAGGCCTTGGCGTGGCATTTGATCCATGAGCAGATCCCACTGAGTCTGGACCTTCAGGCTGGCCTGGACTGCTGCTGCCTGGCCCTGCAGCTCCCCAGCCTCTGGAGCGCGCTCTCCTCCCCGGAGATGGTAACCCATGCCTGCTCTCTCATTCACTGTGTCCGCTTCGTTCTGGAAGCCGGTGAGTCCATGGCCACAGCACTTTCTCTCCTCTGTTGCTGGCACCAGCACTCAGCTCTGCAGATTGGAGCACACGCCTTTATTTCATGCCACCTGTTTACCAGGGACCGAACCAGGAATCCGGGGTGACTTGGTGGATAAAACATGGGCCTTGGTGTTCATCTCCAGGGGCTTGGATTCTGCCACTAGAATTGGCTTTAAATTTGCTTTTGTAGTCATTTTGCTTAGATTTTGGAGCTCCAGCTTTCATAAAAAATACTCCTAATTTTATGTCCCTTTGATCCCTGGTCCTACTTGACTGTTTCATGCTTTTAGTCCCACATGACCGTAAGATTTAATAAGATTACATTAGGAAGATTTTATTCTGTTATAGTCAAAATGCTTGTTTCTATAATGCATTGTAATAGTAATATATTATAAAATAAAATGATTTATTCTTTTCAAGGGACAGTGTCCTTAACAAGGGTCATTAGCCAGAATTTTCCAAAAATTGGACATTATAGTTTACATGTTAGAGGGTGTTTTGAAGTTTCATTGTTTAAATTGTTTTCATCTGTGCATTTGTAGTCAGCTTGAAAACGAAAATCTAGGGAGTAATTTTTCAAAGCTCGACTTCTTGGGGATCGCAGTGATGCTTTTAGCAGTAATGAGTCACGAGCTATCTGATAAAGACCTCCAGGGCAGGAGGTGGCAAGCAGCAGGCAATGAAGAGCCGTGGAAATCTCAGCGTAGAAGTCAAGTCCTGTGCCTTTCAGACTAGCCCAGACACTGATGCCCATGTCTGCTACTATCTAAAGCTGACTGTAGGAAATCTACACCTTGTTTGACTTAGTCCATCTCCTTGAAATCTTTGCATGAATGTGAAAATTTGAATAATAAGGAATAGTAAAAGTGTTTGGAAATTCTGTTTGTTCTGTTGTGATTTTTAGTTGTGGTGCAGCCTGGGGACCAGCTTCTTAGTCCAGAAAGAAGGATGAACACCCCGAAGTCTTCCAGTGAGAACGAAGTAGATTCAGACACACAAAGTAAGTCTCAAGATCCATTCCATCCTTCCTTCCTTTCTTCCTCCCTTTCTTCCTCCCTTTTTTTTCTTTAAGATTTTATTTATTTATTTGAGAACAAGGGAGAGAGCACACAGGCAGGGGCAAGAAGAGTGGACTAGGGAGAAGCAGACTCCCCTCTGAGCAGGGAACCCGATGGCAGGGCTTGATCCCAGGACCTGAACGGAAGGCATATGCTTAACAGACTCAGCCACTCAGGTGTCCCAAGACCCATTCTTTCTTACCCGTTTTTTCTGAGGGCTTGAAATTTATCCATAAAAGAGACTTTTAAAAGGGTCAGTGTGGACACTTGAAAGCTTACTTAATTTAGCTATGTTTTCTTGCTTATCTCCAGAGTTGAGGGCAGTTTGAGTACGTCACCTGGCATGTGCTCCCCATCCCCTTGTCACAGCTGTTCCTCCACCCTCAGGCTCTAGGCCTCGCCCCCAGACAGCTCCCTGACCTCCTGGGGGGCACGGGCTGCGCTCCCACCCTGTGTGCTCGCTGTCATAAGCGTTCGCCAATGAAAGTTTGTCGAGTGATGAACGAGTGCATGGAAATACTGAGGGACTTCAAGTTTGTGTACCTGCCCACACGAATATTAGGTGACCTGAGTGTCTATTTCAGCCTCTGTTTTGGTAGATTTTTAAATGAAAGTTACTGCTCTTCCTGCAGAATAAACATCCACATCCCACCCACACTTAAACCCCTTCCAGCTCCTCAGGGCTTCCAGACTTAGATGTGTGCCATGGCTGTGCATGTTCTCTCCTGATTCAGATCTTTCGCTGGCAGTGTGGCAAGGCAGGGCAGGAAGAGAACTCTTGGCCAAGTGACTGCTTGTCCCTTGGGGCCTCCTGGCATCTTCACCGGGGGTGCCAGCCTGTGACCCGTCCAGACAGGAAGCACGTGCCCCTGGCGGTTCTTGGCTGCCTCTTTTATGAAACACTCTTCCTTGGAATCCTGGAGTCTTCGCCATGCTCTGATGGCTTAGGAAACATGTTTTTTTTTCAGAGCAAGTACATACATGCTTTGTCCTTTCGCCGGCACATGTGCCAGCTGGGAGTGGATGACATCTTCCTGTCATTTGTAGTCAGCATGGTGATTTTTCTTTGGTCGCCTGCTGAGGGTTCTGTGATCAGATCACCGTCCAGGAGCAATGTGTTTCACAACCCAGCCAAGCTCCTCTGCAGGTGTTTTCCTCAAAGCTTTCTGGTTCCGTCAGCCCCGAGTTCGTGATTTCATGACTTCTCGTTGAGACGGGAGGGCTGTGCAGACACTCACCTCCCTGCTAGGCCACGTTCTAGCCGAGTGGCCTTGGCAAGTTATCCAGTGCTTCTGCCATACAGATACCGATGGCACTGACCCCGAGTTGGTGTGAGGATCATGTACATGAGAGCCCCGAGAACACATGTCAATCTTGTTACGCTCAGCAGACTAATTTTAGTCATAATGTGAATTTCCATTCCTCTGAAAAGAGTTCACTCATTTCAAGGAGTCGATTCAGAGCAGACAGGCCCCTGGACAGGAGTGTGTCTAGTTCATGCCGATCCTGTGTATTCCCTGTGGCCCAGTGTAGACCGGCTGATTTCTTCCTGCCCATAAGAGGGAGCTTGCTGTTTTTATCACTTAGACAGGATTATAGCTCCTACAGAGCGCCTGTTGGGGTGCCTGGCTGGCTCAGTCGGTAGAGCGTGCGACTCTCGATCTTGTCAGAAGCTTGAGCCCCGGGCACAGAGTTTAATTAAAAAAAGTATTATAAAAAAAAAAAAAGTATTATCAAAGGCAGCTCCGTTGCAGCTTGACTCCATAAGCCCCTTAAGAACCCCCTCTCCATATGACGATGTTGCTTATCCTGTCGAATCTCCTGAACCATGGGTTATACTCGTGCACGACCTAGAATGTTTTGTCAACTCAGCCAGTAATGTTCTGGCTCGTACCGCGTGTCAGACTGCGCGTGACTGCAAAGCAGTCCCTGCCCTTGCCATGCTGTGGCTCTTGTCTAAGCCTGTTGGCTACTCCTCAGCGTTCTGCCTCAGGACTTCTAGGGGAGACTTGGCACCCCATCAGAATCCCACCAGCAGTCCGGGAGAGCCCCTGATCTCAGGAAACATGGAGCCAGAGATGGACAACCGAGTTTTCTGCATGCCGGCAGAGAGAGCAGCACAGGGTCCCGGGAGAACTGGGGAAGGCCAGAGCACGACGGCTCCTGGGTGTTGGCCAGTGGGTGCTGCCGCACATTGCAGGGCGGGCTGGGATGGGGTGCGGGAGATGGGCTCAAGACCACAGTTCTGGCCAGCATGGAGAGGATGGCCAGTTTCAGTATACTGGATGGAGATGAAACTTGCAGGCCCTCGGTACTGCCTGGGAGTCTAGGGGGCTCTGCGTCTGAGGCTGAGTGGCTGGCTGTAGGCCTGGGCCTTTGCCTTGGCAGGGATGGGAAGAGCAGGAGCAGAGGTGGTGGCTTCGCTGTGTGTCTCGACAGAACAGGCCTCGGAACCCCGGTGTTTGTTTTTAGACCCGGCGTATGTCACTGCGGCTTGTGCAATGGTGGCAGAGATGGTGGAGTCTTTGCCATCGGTGTTGGCCTTGGGGCACAAAAGGAACAGCAACACCCCCACGTTTCTCACCTCGGTACTCAGGAACATCATCATCAGCCTGGCTCGCTTACCCCTTGTCAACAGCTACACGCGCGTGCCTCCCTTGGTGAGTCTGCTCATTGCTTTGCACAGAAACTGCAATAACTGAGGTGTGTGGGCTGGCCCCAGGTGGGGGGCTCCCTGTGGGGAGAGCAGGAGCTCACCACTCAGGTGCCTTCCCCGGGTGGCCTTGCATGGTGCATGGGTCAGGCCCCTATCTGGCTTCCCCGGGCACAAGGTCCAGCGGTCATTGGTAGAAGTGCTGGGTTTTGCAGCATGAGGTGAGGCACTGCATGTCGGAGTGAGGGTTCATCTCCTGCTAGTTGGTCCTCGGGGTCAGATGCAAATAGAGGGCAAGTCCACGCCCTTGGTTAACAGTGGATGGAAATCGTGCCCCTGGGGTATTTGCCTCTGGGCTCAGGCACCCTCTGGTACCGTTCCACCACCTGGACACGACCACCTTTGAAACTCCTGATTCCAAATTGTCCTCGGAATCAATTTCAAGTCAGCATTCATCAACATTCTGTCTCAGGTAGCAAGAAGGGCTTAGTATGAGTGGGTTGGGGGTCGACGGTGGCCGGACAGCCTCTTCCTGGGGAAGCTGCAGAGACAAGGAGTGGAGGCATCAGGTGAACACTGCATGGCCTCAGGTCAAGGTGAGCCAGACCGAGAGGAGAGGCTTATATCTGCCTCGAAGGACCTGTGACTGCCCCTGGGCACAGCCTCTGTGCCTGTGTGTGAGAGGGAGACACGGGGCAGGCTGCCCCCAGAACAGGCCTCCTCAGACTGGCGTGTAGCAGGTGCCCCTCACCCCCGGAGGTCTAGCGCCGAGCAGCGGCCGCAGCCTAGTGCACTGAGTGGGCACGTCTGCAGTCCCAAGCCTGCAGGAGGGGCGTGGGGAGCCACTGTGGGAAGGCCCCATCCTAGAGGTCACGGTGCCTGGACCAGATGTGACAGCATGGGCTCTGGGGCCCGGGTTGTAGGGGGTGCTCCTCCAGCCAAGGTCTTCACCGGTGGAGCAGCCTGCGCCAGGTCCCCACCAGGGGGGCACCCCGCTAGGGTGTGTGGAGCAGCTCTGTGGCGCTATGAGAGACCTTGGGTCCTCCTGAGTCGATGGAGAGATGTTGGAGAGGCGATGGCACTGCGGAGGTGGGCTGGCTGTGTCTCTGAGGCCCCCACGGGTGCACCTGGGGCATTGGGCTTCTCCGGCTTCTCCGGCTGCCAGGACCGCCTCGGGTCTGCCTCAGGTCAGCCCCGTGCTGGTGGAGGTGACAAGCATGGACAGCGAAGCTCTCTGTGCCCACCCACCAGGTACTCTTTCTGCGCATAGCCAAACATCTGACGCCCGTCTTCATCTCACACACCAGCTGCTATTTGGGGGTGGGGCTGCTCCTACCTGCCTCCCAGGGGCTGCCAATGTGGACTTTGGGGAACAGCCAGCTAGGGAGGTGTAGGGGGTCGTGGCAGTCAGGGAGAGGGGCCGGGCCAGGCTGGGAGCAGGCGGGTTGGGGAAGTGGGAGGGCAGGAGATCTCGGGTAGTGCATGGAAGCTGTTTTCCCAAAGGATGGTGTGCTTATTTTCAGGAACATCTGTGTGAGCTGTGAGTAGGCACGTGGCCTCCAGAGAGAGACCGTGGGTAGAAAAAGTATGCTTTATGGTGTCCTCGAAGTGTGGCTGTCTCATCTTGACTGGGGTCACTCTTTTTCTGTCTTCTCAGGTTTGGAAGCTTGGATGGTCGCCGAAGCCAGGAGGGGACTTTGGCACAGCCTTCCCTGAGATCCCAGTGGAATTCCTCCAGGAGAAGGAAGTCTTTAAAGAGTTCATCTACCGCATCAATGCACTAGGTAGCTTGGGTTTTTCTTCTGGAATTGTTAGTCCTCAAAGTGCCTAGTTCTTCTTGTTTATTCCACAGGGGACGTAGGGCCTGGTATGATCATGTGTGAGTACATTCCACGGTGAACAGGAACTGTCACCGTGAAAAATGCTTCCCAGGTTGGTGTGTTTGGCGGTGTGTGAGAGAGACAGGATGGGTATTTAACCCCACATCTTCACACAGCAGGCTTGTTGGAAGTCAGGACAAGCCCCTGGTGGTAGATCACACACAGCCCAGCTCAGCTGTTCTTATTTCCTTGGGTGCTGGGCAAGCAGGTGGAGGGAGCAGGGGAAGGGGGCTTCATTGTGTGAGAAAGTGCTGGCCCCTGGCGGTGGGGACAGGTGTCTTAGGCTCTAGAACCCCCAGTGTGGTGGCTTTTAGCATCCTTAATAGATTTGGAAGCCAAATGAGGTGCGACTGGTGCCGTCATCAGTAAAGGGCAGCATCCGTGGTTTCCCACCAGGCGGCTTCTTTACTTCCTGCAACCCAGTGTGCATTGCCTTTTTGTCCTCATTTCATAGCTGGAGGCCCGGTCCAGTGGGAGGGCTATAGTTGGTAGGTCCCTAGTGGCTGTGTCCAGCTGTGGTGTTTCCTGGAGCATCTGGCATGGGCACCACACCTGCCCATGAGGTCTGCCCTTCGTCCTCGTGACCCCGTGCTCTCAGGATTCTGCAGAATTTGTGCACCTCTTGATCCCAGAAGGTTCAGGCAGCCGGATTCGTCTTGCCTCTCCTTTTCGAAAACTTTGAGTGAAGCAGGCAGTTGGTTACTGTGTCTGAAGTGCAGTTTCAGCAGTGACCCAAGACTACCTTAGGCAGCTTCATTTCTCTCCCATCCTCGAGGTGGTTCCCGGGCGGTCTCCTGGCCATCCCCTACATGCGGTCCCTCCCTTCCTTGCTCAGGCACCCTCCTGCTCGAATCCTTACTCAGACCTGCAGGAGGGACCCCATGCAGCTCCGTAGTCTCTTCCTGTTGTTGCCTTCACCCTTGTGTTTGTCTTTGTCCATTCTTTTCCTTTTCCCTAAATAGGCTGTGTAAACATCTGTCTGTCTGCACCTAATCCCTCTGCATCCAGTTTACAAGGAGATCCTCAAGTTTGTTGCTCTGGTTTTCCAGCCCTCAGTAACCCCTCCTGTCACTCATAGCCCGAGTGCAAGTGGTACGGCCACAGCCACCTCCCAGGCCACGCGTGGGAGTAGGAAGCATGGCATTCAGCCCTCCCCTTGAGTGGAGCTGGTGGTGATGGTGCTTGAGGGTGACCTATAGGCACACCTCTGCCAGACACGAGTACCTGCACTGGGTCACACCCTTTTGATATGTTCTTTAGACAGAGTCAGAGAAACCATCACCTTAAGTTCTTTATCTTCAGCAGCTTCTCTGATAATTCACAGTGCACCATGACTCCCACTCCAAGTGTGCATTCTGGGGGGCTGCTGTCTGCACATGGCTGTGCAGCTCGTAGCTCCAGACTGCGCTCTGTCTTTGGGAAGGACCTGGGAGCCCTCCAGTGTGCAGGGCAGGAGCAGCTCGGACCTGCTTGGGTGTGGACTACTGCTGGGATATCCCTTCCCTTCACTGAGTCTCCACGGCAGGGGTAGAGATGGTGCCCCTTGCTTGTTGTGCGGCCTCAGACATGTGTGCTTCCGTTTCTTCATGGGTGGAGTGGAGCTGGCACTGTGGCTGCATCTTGGAACCGGCATGGGGCTCAAAGGGGGCAGCTGTGTGTGGACCCCGGGTGCGGGGCCTGTTCCAGCTCCAGCCCCGCAGCCCAGCTGCCACGTCACATCAAGGCTGGGGAGTGGGTGACTCTGTCTCACATAACATTTGCGTTCCTAGGCTGGACCAGCCGCACCCAGTTTGAGGAGACGTGGGCCACCCTCCTTGGTGTCCTGGTGACTCAGCCCCTGGTGATGGAGCAGGAGGAGAGCCCACCGGAGGTAAGGCCACGTGTCGGCCCACGCAACCATTGGCTGGCACCTGGGCAGTTGAGGCAGCTGGTGACCTGTTTGTGGGGGGCAGAGAAAGGGCAGAAGGCTCATTCTTGTGGTCTTAACTTGGGTTTACAAGGGTGGCCAGTCTAGCCTAGACTGACATTGCAGAGCAGGAGCAAATCCCCTTGAAGTTGCAGTGGCCTTGATGGCCAGCAGCCACTGCATTCCGCATTCAGGGTCAGTAGAATTACACCCTCTCTGGGAAGTGTGTTTGAGTTCTGCCTATCAGTGTTCACGTACAGCCTGTAGGTTGGATCAGAATGAAAAGGCATGTGGTAAAGGCCATGGATACGGGTACCTACCTGTGTTCCTTTGACTGTTTGGCGGGGCTTCTCAGAATGTTCAGGTGCATCACGTTCCTGTACTGTCAGTACAAGCCATGTTCTGATAAGGCAAAGCCTGAGATACTGAAAGCCATCGGTTAGAAGTGTGGTACAAACTCATAGAAATGTCAGTTCAGGAGCACCTGGGTGGCTCAGTGGGTTACAGCCTCTGCCTTCGGCTCAGGTCATGGTCCCGGGGTCCTGGGATCAAGCCCCGCATCCGGCTCTCTGCTCGGCGGGGGGCCTGTTTCCCTTCCTCTCTCTCTGCCTGCCTCTCTACCTACTTGTGATCTCTGTCAAATAAATAAATAAAATCTAAAAAAAAAAAAAAAAA
>RCUC01064049.1:0-26123 GCA_003697995.1 Taxidea taxus jeffersonii
TTTTTTTTTTTTCCTGTTCCTGCTTCTGTTCCTGGTACTACATGCCCTCGTCATTCCGCGCTACCCTGGCCCACACACTCTATTTGTGACCTGATTGCTATCACTGGAGTGAATTAATACTCATGGCAAGCTCAACCAGGACAAATTGGTTAAATCATCCCCGCCATTTCTTCATATTGTAGCAGTTTTCTTAAAATTCTTTGCTGTGAGTCCTCTGAGTTAAATATATTCCATAGTGTGAGACACACTCCCAAACATTCACTGATCTGGAAGATATTTTTATTATTGCTGCATGGATTTTACAGTTAGAATTTTTGTAAACACTGCTGTGTAAACACAAATTATATTGAATTGCCTTGAAAAGAAGATATACCAAACTATTATTCATTCCCATGGACAAGTAAAATCTAGAACCACTTCAACCAATCGTGGCTGTAGTTATTTCTGTAGTTTATGAGGAAGCCAAATACAGAAGTTTTATATATACGTATATATGTCTCAAGTTCCCTTCTCATCATTTGGTGATACAAATTAGTTTACAATTTTTTAATGATCAAATTGAGACAATCCATCCTCACTTGATCTCATTGGGAGGAGATGCCAGTCTTTCTCCTAGGAAAACCCATCCCAAGGGGCTTCAGGCCATTTGCACTGGTCACCAGCCAACTGGGGCTTGTTCGGAGACAGGGGGACCCCTTAGAGTGGCTCACTTTGCCACCAGAGGCTGTATTGGACCAAACATCAATGTAGTGTCACTGTGGAAATCAGGACAACCTGGGTTTGTGGTTACCGTGAATACGGAAACTGTCTCCTTAGGACGGAATCCTATCCTGACTGCCCTAGTTTTATAAAAAACACGTAGGCTAAACTCCTTCTCATGTCAAACTCTCCAAGGAAATTTTCACCATCAATATTAAATAATTAAGAGACGAAATAAGCCAGCAATGGTTGTCTCTGGTTAGCTTTCAAAATAAGCCAACTCTAAAAACTCTTCTTTCTGCTGTAGTTAATAGGGTATTAGGAATTGGGGAAAAAAAAATCTCAAATACTAAGTAGTTCACTGTCTCTGGTTTGAATTATGTCCACTTTCCTGGATCCCTGCATAAGTGAATGGAATCGAATTGATGCAGTCGGCTGGGGACAAGAACCAGTCATTTTGTGGGGAGGCAGAATCACAGAAGCAACCTGAAGAGTGGATATGAGGGTGCCGGGACTTAAATATCTATTTCCATATTTAGAAGATAAGGATCCTGGGCATGGGTCCAAAAACTTAGACAGTGCTGTTTTTCCTTCTTTGAATATGCTCTAAGAGTGTGGGTGCCTTTCAGACAAATGGGCTGAAACGACTTCTGCTCTCATTTATGTACTTGACAATTTATTTCCATTGGTTTGACTTATTTTGAAGAAACTTTATATTTCTTTACATACTACTGGTCTGCTGCTTTATCAACTTGTGTCTTACAAAAATGAACAAAATCCTAAGCTTACTGGTTCTGGATATAGAGTTTGATGACTAGGAGAAGCCAAGATGAAGATTACAGAATTGGAAAAGTGCTCCCAGACAAGGTGAGGAAATGTACATTATATATATAAATACAATATGACAACAGTTTAGTAATGGTTCCAGTCTTTCCTCTCATATCTGGTACTTTCCACAACTCTGCTTGTAAAATACATTCCTGTAAGAAAGTTTATAGGCTCATTATTGACGTTTAATCTTAGCTTCCTAGTCCAACTTTATAGGAAAACTCTATCACATTAAATATTTTGTTTTGTGGGTATCTTTTGTTGCCTGAATAATGAGAAACTATTTCAAAAATTTTGTTTCCCATATTTTTGATTGCTGCCACCAGTGGAGCTCAGAGATTTGTTTTCCTTAGCTACCTATAGATTAATGACACCAGTTGAAAGCTACCTGTATTAAGATTTTAAAGATACTATCCGGGCCCACAGGTTAAAATATAGAAGGGATAAGAAAAATGTATGCAAAATTCTAAGTTGAAATGGGTTTGCCTAAATTGCATAAAAAATACAGATTTGTGCTGTGAAAGAATGAGGACATCCCATCCAGTTGGGAAGAACAGGCAAGTATTAATGAAAAAGTAGAGCTCAACAACAACTCTGAAGAAAAGGTAAAATGTTAAGTGTCAGAAGAGTGGAGGTCATTGACCAAAGGCACAGATTTGGTAATGTAGGGGTATGACTGGGGGAAAATCCATAGACTGGATTAGCTGAAGCAAGGGAAGCAATGAAACATGAGACTGTAAAATAATGAGGGGGCATTTTATGGAGGATTTTGAGTGTCAGACTGAGGCATTTGAATGCTGTTTGGTAAGTAATGGGGAGCCATTGCCTTTTTTTTTTTTCGTAGCACTTTGGGAAAGTTAGTGTTGTAGTAGTTTATTTGATGGATTGGAACAAGGAAACAGATAGACGGGGGACTTTTGAGGTAATTAAGGTGCTTGGTGGATAAAGAAATAATGTGGTAAGGGACATGGTAAGTGTTTGATATGGGTGGTGAGAGAATGAGTGAAAGGTAACCATAAGGTCTAGACCTGCATTATCCAATATGGTAGCCACAGTCACATGTGGCTATTAATCAGTTGAACTGTGGCTAGTCTAAATTGAGATGCCGTGTAAGTGTAAAATATACTCTGGATTTCTAATAATTTTTCATCAAAGAATGTAACTATCTCATTAATTTTATATTGGTTACATGTTGAAATGCTGATATTTTGTATATTTTAGCATAAATACAATATTTAAAAATTAACATGTTTCTTTTAAAACTTTTAATGTAGCTACTAGAAAATGTAAAATTACATATGCAGCTCACATTGTATTTCTTTTTTTTATTCTCTCTTTTAAAATTAACGTATAGTGTCTTCTTTGTTTCAGGGGTCACATTATATTTCTGTTGCCTAGTGCTTGTTTAGGCTCTAGAGAAGTAGGAAAATGGTGGACCATTAATGGACACTGAGAAAAGACGAGCAAGAGCTAGTTGAGAAAATCCTATGGTCTGACTCCAGAGACTTCAACAGGAGGGATAGTGTATGATAGTTCTTAGGAAAATATTTTTTGGAGTCAGACAGACACAAAGCCAAGTCTTAGTTCAACTATTTACAGCTGAAGAGCTTTGAGGAAGTTCCTCTCCAAGCTTCTTTCAATATTGGTTTTCTTTTCTTTATTTTTTCTTAAGGGTTTATTTATTTATTTGAGAGAGAGAGAGACAGAAAGTGAACATGAGTCGGGAAAGAGGCAGAGGGAAAGAATGTTAAGGAGTCTCTTGCCCGTGGGGCTCAATCTCTTAATCTTGAGATCATCCTCAGCCTAAACCAAGAGTTGGACACTTAACTAACTCAGCCACCCAGGAGCCCCTCAACATTGGTTTTCTTATATCTAGAATAGGAGAAATGATTTCACATAACTCTGAGGTTTATTACGTGAATCATGCGAATTAGTGCATCCCCAGACTTAATGTCTGTGCTCAAGAAATTTTAGCTATGTAAAATGCAAGACAAAAATGCCAATTCATTAACACAATTAAGTAAATCTGTTACTAATTCAGAAATAATAAGAAATCTTTAGTTTTCCAGTTATCCTGGGTTTCCCACTTCTTCCAAAATGGCTTAGTATAAAATGGTTCCAAATGAATAATTCTGATGCTTCCAATGAGAGTTCTCAAAGCATGAGGTATTTCTTCTCTATAAACGATGCTTTGTTCTATGCCAGTGTGTATATATTAATTATCTATGGGGGGAAGAGGTGTTCAAATAAGAACTCTTCAAATAAGAGCAGGCCTTCTAGCCTTCCAAAGACATGCTGAAGAGATCTAAAAAACGTACACATCCACACCACAAATGAATTGAGAGTAACCAATGGTGGGGAACAAGAAGTAAAGCATGGCTGCAATACTCCCCCTGTTCCTATGAGCAAAGTGACACCCACAACCACAGAGCTACAACGACAGGCTCTCCAAACACAAAGCCTCTTCCCAACAAAGGATTTCAATCAGAGAGAGAATCTGACTCAGTACCCGTAGCCAGAAGCCTGAATAAGGCCCTTTCCCAAGCTTGGCAGTGTTTTCAAACATACTCTAGACCCAGATGGCTATTGGTCTGATTCATAGGAATTTGCTATGATCACCAACAATGTGTCAATTTTTAATTCTCACTCTGATAGTTCAACTTGAGAGGAAATAAACACAGCTAGGCAAGTTGGCAGTGAGTCAGATCTTCAAAGCCATGTATTTAAAAGTACATTATTGACAGGTTACAGTTAGGTAACTAGTAGGAGTTACTAGTAGGAGAATGTTTTCTACAGCCTTGAGAATCAGGATTTGCGGCATGTGGTAGGCTGATAGAATGCTGGAGGCCATCTTGCTTGGTTTGCTCATTTTATAGAGAGAACAGAACTCAAGAAGTTAAGTGATACAGTATTGAAATGGGATTTGAAACCAGAAATTTCAACTCCTCACCAGATCTGAAGATTTTTCAAAATTATAGTCATCTATTTTGCTGTTAACATTATCATTAATGAATGTTAAAGAATTTAAGGATTAAGCTTCAATACTAAGTTTATTTTATAGCCATGTTACTCTTTGCTGTCATCAATGATTTTTGTCTTTCTCCTTCTCAAGTACCCAAGAGAAAGGCTGTCTTTTGTTTTTTTCTTCATCAGATATGCATCTGTCTGTGAAATTTCCTTTGCAGAGCACTTCGCTGACACTCAGGTCTATACTTAACCATGAACATGACAGGGAAAGCAAGTCCTTGGAACAAAAGACTAAACTTGCAATTAAAGGGAATGAATATTGCAAATGAAAAACTAAAATGTAACTGAAAATACCAAGTAGAAGACCCACTCAGCAAATGTGGAAGCTAAAATGGAACACAATGACAATGCATACTCTGCCAAAGAAGGGGCTTTCAGAGCAAGATAAACAGATCTAATCCCAAATCTCTGTGGGCATCACTGGAGAATAGCTGGTGTCATTGTGGTCAGAGCAAATCTTCAAGAAGGAAAATAAGAGACATATCATGCTACGATCAAACGAGTAAAGGAGGTGAGAGCATTTTATGCTCACTTTTGAGCGTGTCGCCAAAAATCACGTTGATAGAAGTATTAAGATTGTGCTTTTATCTAGGGCTAGGAAAAACTTCAAAAAGAATTGTTTTAGGTTCAATCCATTAAACTAGAAGTAGCAAAATGATGGATTGCTCAATCTTACATGGAAAGTCAGTTGTAAATAAGTATACAGTTTGGGGTTCTGAATTTCAAACCCAGGACTCAGTTCACTGACCTTACAATTAGACTCTGATATTGTACACTTGACTTTTAAGGCTAGTGTTTAGCACATTAAATAAAAGCAATATATGGGTAAGGATTATTTTCTCTCACATGACAGAAACCCAACTAGTTTAGGCAACAGGGAAAAAGCCTCAGCCAGGTCTAATTCAGCATATTTAGAGGAACACAGTTGGATTTAGAGAACACCTCCTCCTTCATCATTGATCCTGGCAACAGAGGAGTACTATTTCTACTTGCGCTTTTTGAGAAAGTTTGCTTTGAAAGTCAATGTTGGACAATTCCTTCATTGTTCTTGGCTGCATCTATCTTTTTTTCTGAAGCATTAGACATCTCAGCTTCAGTGTTTGGAGCAAGAATTTCTGAAAATAAAAAAATACATCTGGTAATATTACAGAAATATTATGCTATTATACTAATTTTTAACAGACTTGGGTTTCTGCTGATTTGCAAGCCCAAATGCAACAGAAATGTTTTGCTAGCAGCGATTAGTATCATTCATAGGGCAATTTCAGTAACTTCAACATACATTCATAGTATTTATGTGTATTTGAAATACCAAATGCTGGCTCTGTTGGTGGTGCAAGTAACTCTTGATTTTGAGGTTATGAGTTTGAACCCCACGATGGGTGTAGAGATTACTTAAAAAATAAAATCTTTAAAAGTTTTTTAAAAAAATGGGGTGCCTGTGTGGCACAGTCAGTTGCATGTCTGACTCCTGATTTAGGCTCAGACCGTGATCTCAGTGTTGTGAGACTGAACCCCATGTGGAGCTCTGCACTCAGTGTGGAATCTGCTTAAGATTCTCACTGCCTCTCCCTCTGCCTTTCCCCCCTTGCACATGTGTGTCCTTTTCCCCCATCTCTCTCTGAAATAAATAAATCTTTTAAAAACCTTTTAACATAAAAATAAAATATCAAATCTCTCTTTATCCTAGTTGAGGTTGAAATTATCTATATTTTTCTTTGGGACCTATCAAGTAACTGTCAACTTTGAGAGTTTTTAGGTAATGATAATCTCAATAATTACTTGACAGATTTATACAAGCCTATCTAAATGATAAAACTGAATTTTGAGGAAACATGGTAGGGTAGTAGCTTCTGGGTGGAAATGTATATGTCAAGAATTCCTTGACTTAGTCCCTACCCTCCTCTACAATGCCTACTCTAAAGGCCCAGTTACTCCCCATCTCCCTACAATGCCCCCCTCTGCCCTACCTCACCACTACATACACAAAGACCAAGAACTGAAAATACCTTTAGAAGTAAGCTGTGGCATATCTATTTCCAGCTTCTGGGAGATTTTTCTATTATGTAAGACAAATGGAACTGAAGTGACTGTTGACACCTATTTTGCTATCTGGAACTTAAACCTATCATCATCCCTGTCTCACTGTCTGCCTTTCTAATTGTGGTCCTTATACTTCTGAGTATGTTGCAGGTATGTCCACCTGCCTTATTAGTACTTGTTTTTACACATTAATTGAATGCTGAGACTTCCAGAAAACAACAGGGAAGAGATGAGCATTTGGGTATAGGGAGACAACAGAATTTTGCTTTGTATTACTGGAGATATAGTCCCAATATATAAAAAGATTTTATTGGGGGGGAACCAAGAATGACCCTAATGCTTCAATGGCTCACAATATCAAAGAATCAAATAGCATACATAGAAAGTGATTAATGCTTTCACCGAAATCCTGAAGAGCCATAATAGAAGAATATCTCCAAGCCCTGGAAATTGAGTTAAATGTGTATAGTGATATGCCTTCCAATTGTAATAAGCTGTACTAAAGCTAAATCACAATCCCAATATATTGGCAAACACTGGGTCTAGATGTATCTTTCTTCATTTCGTGAGGAGTAAACTGAAAAACAAGAACAGAACTCAAGGACAGCTGGGGTGTTGCTCAATATGCAAAACTATTTCAGAATAAAAGTAGTGTTATGTGACTATTATAATTCAGAGGAATAGAAATATCTTTAAATGATTAACCCTTGAGTTAGGGAAAACGTTTAGAAAAAAATAGTGTCTACAATAACATATATAAAGATGTGTCATCTGGGGTGCCTGAATGGCTCAGTCAGTTAAGCATCTGAAACTTGGTTTCAGCTCAGGTCATGATCACAGGGTCATGGGATTGGGCCCTGCCCTGGGCTCCATGCTCAGCGTGGAGTCTGCTTGAAATTCTCTCTCTCTCTTCTTTTGCCCCTCCCCACCAGCAGCTCGCTCTCTTTTCTACTCTTTCAACCAAACAAATACATCTTTAAAAAAAAGGTGTGGCATCTATAAAACAGGCACAGAAAGATATAAAAAGAGAACAAGTTATACAGAGAAGGTATTAGATAAACTTAAAAGTCAATAGCGGTGAAGATAGAACTGGATGGGAGGAGAAAACATCACACAGCAATTGAAAATGCAGAGAAGACTAAAATCAATATTGGAAAAAGCAGAATGTTGATATAAAATCAATCATGGGAATAGTAATAACTTTAAAATTAAAGAGTGTTAAATATTGTGAAAAAGACTGTTTATGAAGGACATACAATAAAGAAAAATATTTTAAGTTGTAGGTATTTAACAATTGAAACAGAAGTGATTCTAAAAGATGTCACTGAAAAAAATGCTTTCCAGCATACAGATTAAAAGGGCTCATTATGTTTGAGGAGAAGTTGACAAAATTCCAAATCATGGAAATATGTTTCATTATAAAGATGAATAGAAATATCATAAGCATTTGGACATGAAGTCTAAAGACAAAGGAATACAAATCAGCAAAGTATAATGCTAGAAGATAGTAAAGCAATGTATAGGAGTATCTAGAAAAGAACTCCATTAGTCAAGAATTTTAAATGTGGGTTAGGTAGATGGTAAATAATAGAGAGGTATCAACATTTTCCATGGTATGTAAAGTCTTAGGAAATGTCACCTTACTATATTTTGTATCAGTTAGTGACTGATGCCTGAAAAATCACCCTAAAATTTGGTGCCTTAAAGACTCAAACATTTATTATTGCTTATAAGTTTACAGTTCAGCTGGGTAGTTCTATAGAGCTGGGCTTCTCTGTGTTTGTTTTGGTTAGCCTCCTAATGCATTTGCAGTCAGCTAACAAGTTGGCAGAGGGCTAGGATAGCCTCACACACACAGTGGTTGCTTGGCTATCAGGTGAGACAGCCATGGTGAGGGAGCCACACACATTTCATCATTTAGCAGGCTACTCCTGGCTTACTCAAGTGGTAGTTTCAGAGCTCCAAGAGTCAAGCACACAAGACTTTCTGAGTCTTACCAGTGAGAAACGGTGTGTTTCGTATACATCAGGTCTAGTGTTGTCCAGGCAAGTCCTCAACCACAGGTGAGGCGTGGCTCAGTATGTACATAGCTCTTAGTCGTTTTGACTAGATCACCACAGAGAATGATAATGGCAGGCTGGTAACTGAAGACAACTTTGAAGTTAGTGGGGTACCAACCTGTACTTGGCATGCTTCCGTTGGTCTTGATGTGGCAAGGGCAGCATGGGCATGATTGAGACCCAGATAATCCAGCACAGCAGACAGCAGTATGTTTACCATGAAGAGGGTGACATGGAAACAATGGAATGAATATCTATCTGTTAGTGTACTCTGCTACAGTCAATCATTTATGATATAATTGCCCAGTAACTGTGATGGTAGCATGCATGGCCAGAGGGAAGAGGGTATGGGGATTGACTTGGAATTCTGTCAGTCCAATATTCAGGGCATTATCGAAATTTGAGCAATTAAGTGAAAGAATACAAAATCTTGCTAATTAGTCTGGGCCTTCTAAAAAAGGAGAGTGAGCTAGGATTGCAAATACTACTTCTGTATTTGGAAAACACACACCAAGGGTAGTGAGACTGAGGAAAAAGTTAAATGAGGCAAGCAAAGAAGCAAAGTGAAACAGTGGTTATAGCTTCACAAAAAGTAAGATGAGACTTGGCAGGTCACGGACTAAGGGTGTTTACTCAGCACACGGGTGTTGTCTGAAAGGTAAGAAAAGAGAAGCTGAGTTTTTGACAATTCATTGAGGAAGAAAGAAGAGGGAATCTATCTGTCCAACTCCCTCCCATTCCCTGTTCTCCACTGGCTAAGTTTCACCCATGTTTCCGGGATTCATCACGCTGTAGGTACTCAGGAAGCTTAGATGCCATTCCTACTGCGTGTCATTTCATCAGAGTCCAGAAACAGATCACATGAAGCGAATAAGTTTTTAAGAAGGCAAACAACACCTTTAGAAGAAAGGAAACAAAGGAGTCTGAGGAGTGGTTACACGGTTTTCATCCCTTCTTGTGGTTAGGAAGAGTGTCACACAGGCTCTCAGTATTGAGGTTCCAATTGATCTCATAGATAACCTTCTGGCCAACCACAGCAGCATGATTAGAGAGCTCGAGGGTGGTGATAATGATGGAGTGATAGGGCTTGATTACATCTATGGGAGCCTCAAGGACTAAGGCATAGAAAATTCCTACTTTGACTTTTCATCAGTATCAATACCATTATTAGACCTAGATCTATTGCTTCTATTGGAAAACCAATAAACTGTGTAGTCCTGTACCTAGTTAGAGAGCTTTTGAATCCACCCAAGAATAGTATGAGTGGTGGGGTGCCTGGGTGGCTCAGTCAGTTAAATGTCTGCCTTTGGCTCAGGTCATGATCTCAGGGTTCTGGGATCCAGTCCTGTGTCAGGCTCCTTGCTCAGCGGGGAGTCTTTGTCTCCTACTGCCCCTTCCCTTGTGCATGCTTTATCTTTCTCTCTCAAATAAATAAATAAAATCTTGAAAAAAATAATATCAATGATTAAATCGCCAGTAGTGTAGTGTCCACAGGACCAGTTTCTGCCCCATCTTCCTTGTCAGTGGGGAAATGTTATAGATGGAAGGGCCGCTAGGTCTACTGTTTTCACCAATAACCATGAGGTTTTTGAGTTGCAATCTTGTGGTGGCAGGCAGTATTTTCCTGATGGGACCACCCTTTCCTGGTTCTTAACATAAAGCAGATACAGATATTAGAATATAAATTCCTAAATATGTATCAAATCCAATTATTTCTCTGAGTCATATAGCTTCAACTCCTACTCAATAAAGTTCTTTATTTCTGGCACTGGAAGATGTTCTTTTTCTGCTTTTTAGTTGAGCTATGCAGAATAAACTACAAAAAACCTGGGTATTCTAATTGTTGGGAGTAAGGTGTGTAGTGGTGGTGAGTTTCCCTTCTTTGATTAGTCTGCATTTTCACGAGAAGCTGCCAAAGGCACTCTAATTCTATTATTTGAAATATAACATTTACTTTGAATTACCATATATACAGAGTATGTTCCTGAAATCTCTTCTGTCTCACTGATGGTCTTCCCTATTCTTGTGTCATTGCTCCACCATTTTATCATAGCTTTAAAGGAAATTTAGATATTCTGCAGGGTAATTCGCCACTTGTTTTTCACATTTTAAATAACATTCTATATGTTCATGCTCATATACTTGGGAATCAGCTGTCAGGCTCAGTGATAAGTGTTGACTAACTGCGGAGAAGTTACCATGTTACAATAGTGAATCTTTCCATACAGGGACACTGTTGGAGGAGGTTTTCATAAGGATATGACCACCAGTTGACCCTCAAGCTGGACGTCAGCAATTAGACTTCTTATTTCCACCCCTCCTTGGAATGTGTGTTCCACCCACCATTCCAAAACTAGGAGTTGTTTTAAGGACATAGCTTTGAGAGAGTGAGGTGCTGTTGAGACCATCTGGACTGACTGATGGTTGAACCCAGTTAAGATCCCTGAGGATTCTGGCGGGTGGGTGTGGAGATTTACTGGTCTCATGGCTGCCTAAGACAAGCCTCATAAGTAAGTACCCTTACTTTTGAAATCTGCCACCTACTAATGTGGAGTGGTCTGCTTCTTTGTTTAGTTTCTCCTTGTCCTCTATGCACAGGGGATCATTTGCAAATCAAGAAACACATCATGTCTTTCTGTTTATTCAAGTTTTTTTTTATATTCTCTAGTGAGGTTTTACAGCTTATTTCTCTAAGGTTTTGCATATTTGTGTTAACATTATTCCTAATTAGTTCATGGGCTTTGTTGCTATAGTGAATTGAATCTATTTTAAAAAACTAAATTTGCTAATCCATCATGGCTGGGTTATGGGAAATCTGTTCATTTTCTTGTTGCTGAGCTTACCTGGCTACTTCACTGACTCTAAAAGTTTTCCATTTGATTTACCTGCCTTACCTAGGCATAAGATTATCTTCAGAGACAGCAGTTTCATTGCTTTTATTCTGATCATTTTAACTTTTATTTATTGATTCTTCCTTGGACCTGCATTGTCATACGGACTGATAATAGCACTAATGGGCATCCTAATCTTTTTTCTGACTTAGTGGAGATAACTTTCATATTCCACAACTAAATATAAGGTTTATGTAAGTTTCTTATTAATGGCCTTTATTACATTCAATTTTATTCCTCTGTTAGCTTATTGAAGATTTTCATGGGAAATGTGTGGACTTTTATTTAATTGTTTTTTTGGCATCTATTGTCAAGATGCTTTGATTGTTTATAACCTTTTATTTAATAGATTTCTTAATGATAAACAATTAATAACATTCCTAAGATAGATGCTATTTGGTGGTAATATACTATTCTTTTAATTTTCTTGTGAATTTGATTTGTTGAAGCCTTCTTTAAAAATTTTGTATCTCTATTCATAAT
The DNA here is from genome assembly GCA_003697995.1 of Taxidea taxus jeffersonii. Classification (NCBI taxonomy): domain Eukaryota; kingdom Metazoa; phylum Chordata; class Mammalia; order Carnivora; family Mustelidae; genus Taxidea; species Taxidea taxus. The sequence goes on from RCUC01064049.1 coordinate 12,032, forward strand.
GAGATTTTTTTCTTCCATATTGATATCAAGATTATGGTGGCATGGACTCTTACACTAAAAGAGATAAAAGCAAAGGAAATACACTCCATTTAGGCAACACACATTATAAAATAAGTAAGAAAACAGAATCTGAAAGCATAACATGTTATGGCTGAGATAACCAATATGAACTTGACATAATAAGCAAATGATTTTATTATAGGGAAAAGATATAGAGTATTTGAAAATAACACACACTATATATATGTGTATATATGTATATATTTATTTTTATATGTATATATTTGTGTACACACATATATTTATTAATATGAAATATACATCGTATATTTCATAAATATATGTAATATATACTATATATTTCATTATATACATAAAGTTATGTGTTATGATAGGGTACATGTTCAGAGAAAAATATATAGTCATATTTGTTCTTTTTATAGCAAAACAAACACAAAAAGCAGAACAGTAATAAATATGAATTCAGAAGTTAATGAATTATAAAACAGAAACATCTGCAGCATTATTAAATAAATTCAAGAATTAGCTCTCAGAAAAACAAAATCATAAAATAGAAACATCATTGCCAAATTGAATCCAGAAAAGCAGACAAAAAGAATTAAAAAGAGTGTTATGACACCATAAATCAGTGATTTTTAAAATTAGAGAAAAGAGCTATGTAGGGCCATGAATTTGAAAATCTAATTAAAGTAGATGCTTTTCTGAGAAATTGTAAATAACCAAAATCAAGGTTAAGTTGATAAGCTGAAGCAATAAATATTAAAAAAAACCTTTGAACAGTACAAATAATTGACAAGAACCAAAAAGCTGTGGGTCTAGATGTTCTTCCCAGCTTGAATTATTTCAAGCTTTGAAGACATTATATCAGCTGTCATAAAACATAGAAAGAAATGAAAAACTCTCCAGTTTACGTTTGAATCTAAGGAACCCTGATAACAAATCCAGTCAAATGTAACAGAAAGGAAAAAGAGAACAACTTATACATGTAGGTGCCACAATACCAAATTCAGAAGTAAACTAAGAGAATACTGTAGCAAGAACAACTCATTTTTATTTGGGGTAATAAGGATGTTTTGATTCAGTTATATTACATTAATATATTAAAGGAAGAAAATGGAATATTTTAAGCTTCTGACAGAATTTTTTAGAAGATGATGATGAATATTATTCTATCAAAAGTCTACATATGTACTTAGTGAAATAGCAGAAGCATTTTCACTATACTCGGGAGCGAGCTAAGAATATCTATTATTAATTACATTTACTTGGTGTTGCCCTAGATTTTCTAGGTATAGGTACAGGAAAAAATAGACATTATTATTTTTAGGTGGTGTTTTTTTCTTAGACATAACATAAACTGTTGGTAGTAATAAAAAAAGTAATTAAGTGCCTGTTAAAAAATAAAGAGAAGAAAATAGTTCTCATATTAATTATTAACTACCTACTAGGAAAAATCCAACAACAATGGAATAAAGATATAGTTTAGAATAGCACTAAAGCACAAATATCTAAGATAGTATAAATTATTGAGTGTATCTTATATAATGGAGTTACCATAATACAAACAGGAGATGTGAGAGAGCTAAGCCACATTTTTGAATGAAGTTTCATGAATACCATAAACATCAGTTTTTCCCAAATTAATTTATATGTTTAATATGATTTTCTTTTATTTATTTATTTATTTGAGAGATGGAGAGAGACCACAAGTAGGCAGAGCAGCAGGCAGAGGGAGAGGAAGAAGCAGGCTCCCCCACTGAGCAGGGAGCCCGATGTGGGGCTCGATCCCAGGACCTGGCGATCATGACCTGAGCTGAAGGAAGATGATTAACCAACTGAGCCACCCAGGGACCCCTTATTTATTTTTTAATATAATTTTAGTAAAAACCTACTTTTTAATTTTTTGGGTTTTTTTCAAACTTTTATTCAGATTCATAGGGAAAAATGATTCTCATTCATGTTTGTAGGATTATTGGAGACTCTAAGTACATTACACTTAGTAACAATCACTAATGTGTATTCTATAAGCTCCATACCTGCTATGACATAGCACCATGCCTTCCTTTTGCTGTTTATTTCCACAGAGAAGACTGTCTTATACTCTTAAGAGCAGAGCATCTTGAGCGCGAATAGAGATAAAATATTCCCCATATGCAATTAGCAGCCTGAACTTCAGAAAACTGATTTAATTCTAGTCAATTCTTCTTTCTTTTAAATTAAGCTATAAGTACATGTAGCATTATACTTGTTTTAGGTGTACAACATAATGATTTGATATTTGCATAATGCAGATTGTGCACACACATTGCAAAATGATCACCACAATGACATCTGATCACCATACATAGTTACAAAATGCTTTTGTTATGCTGAGAACTTTTAAGGTCTACTCTCCTAGCAACCTTCAAATATACAATACAGGGTTATTAACTATAGTAACAATGCTGTATATTACAACCCCATGATTGATTTACTTTATCACTGGAATTCTGTATCTTCTGACCCTATTCACCTATTCCTCCCATCTCTAGCAACTACCAATCTGTTCTCTGGTATCTATGTGTTCATTTTTTTTTTCTTTCTTAGACTCTACATGTAAGTGAGATCATATGGTATCTTTCTCTCTCTGTCCACTTACTTTACTTAGCATTATACCCTCAAGGTCCGATGTTGTGGCAAGTGGCAAATGGCAAAATTTCATTCTTTCCATGGCTGAGTAATAATCTATTGTGCATATATACCACATTTTCTTCAAACATTCATCCATCAACAGATAGGCTTCTTCCATTTCTTGCCTGTTGTAAATAATGCCACAATGATCATGGGACTGCATACATCTTTCCAAACTAATGTTTTCATTTTCTTCTGTAACTTGTTTTGTAATTTCTTATATTTTCTATCTCTTTGTAGAAGTTGTCACTATGTTCACGCACTGTTCTTTCAAGTGTTGTGACCATATTTATGACCACTACTTTGAACTCTTTATCAAGTAAATTACTTGCCTCTGTCTCATTAACATTTTTCTCTAACATTTTTACCTTATTCTTTCATTTAGAACATATTCCTCTATTTCTTCACTTTGCTTGATTCTTTGTGTTTGTTTCTATGCATATAGATAAAACAGCCACCTCTCTCAGTCCTGAAGGAATGGCCTTGTGTGAAAAATGAAACCTATTATTCAACCCTGTCCTGGCTCTTGGTTGCCTCTCAAACCTTTATGATTGTCCAAGTAGCCTATTTTATTTTATTTTTTAAAGTTTTAAAAATTAATTTGACACAGAGAGAAAGAGCACAAACAGGAGGAGCTATAGGCAGAGGGAAAGAGAGAAGCAGGCTCTCCAATGAGCAAAAAGCCCAGTGGGACTCAATCCCAGGACCCTGGGATCATGACCTAAGCCACCCACCTATTTTATTTTTAATGGCTTCCAGTAGCTGAGGATGTGCTGAGACCTGTCACCATCCCGAAGAGGAGGATCTCAGCACCTAGATTCAGGCTGATTAGAATCTAGACTCTCAGGCAGCAGCTTTTAAAATATGCAAATATATACAGTGAAATATACACAGTCCTGTGGGATGGCAAGTGTAAGCCCCTCTGGCCACCAGGGGCAGTGGTCTAGATGTGTTCCCTGGGTGGCTATTTAGAAACCAGGGCTCCAGATGACTGTATAAGCTTCCTCTGAGAGATACTGTCACCATGGAGTGAGGTAGAGGGAGCGCATGAAAATAGCACCTACCTGCTGCGGTTCCGGAAAGGATGACAGTTAAGCCTAGAAGTGAGTATCATTAGAAGGCTGCTCCTCTGGCTGCAGGTGTGATGATAAGCAAATACACCTCTTCTGCAGAATGAGCTCCTGGGTCTGCTGCCTCTTGCTGTGCCCTGGCAGTGGTCGCTGTTTAAGGACTCTTTCTCCATCGGTTACAGTCCTATGGGATTCATGAGTGTAAGCCCCATGGGCCTCCACAGCCAGGTGATGTAGAGATGTCCTCTGGGGAAGCCACAAAACCTGGGCACCAGACATGAGACTAGAGTACCACACATGCGCAAAAGCTCCGCTCCAGGTGCTGGTCCTGCGTGGCTGGGGAGGGGCCGCGCAAAGATGGCACCCACTCTCAGAGCGGCAGAGGGTGAGTGTGGAGATGGTGCTTGCCAGGAGATGGGGAGAAAGCCTAGAGTTAAACAGAGGAAGAAAAAAAAAAAAAGAAAAAAGATAGTGCCTACCAGCCTGAGAAAGGGAGGGAGAGCCAACGATGGTGCCTGCCAGTCTCCGTTCTTTTCCTTTTTCTTTTTCTTAAAGATTTGTTTATTTGGGGGGTGGGTGGGGAGGAGCAGCGGGAGAGAAGGGATCCAAGCAGACTGCGTGCTCCACTTGGAGCCCAACACAGGGTTCAATCTCAGGACCCCAAGGTCATGACCTGAGCGGAAACCAAGAGTTGATGGCTTAAGCGACTGAACCACCCATGCGCCCCCGGTGTCCGTTCTCGTGGAGAGCCACAGAAGCCCCCAAATATGCTTGAGACCTGAGGTCTGCCTCTCAGACTGAGCCTCCAAGATGAACAAATGAGCCTGCCCCACAAAACATCAGGCTTCCAAGGACTGCTGCCTTTACCCTGGTCCCTGGGACAGGTGAGTCCCAGCCTGAGTCCTGTAAGAGCTCTTTCTCAGAGGCTTGGCTGGAGCCCCTGGTTTTCAAAGCGAAATGTTTCTGGGGCTCATCTCTCAGGCACAGGTCTTTATAGTTGGGGTTCAAACTATAAACTTCTCCTCAGGGAGAAGCCCTGGGTTTTGAGTTTCTTTCTGATGGCGAGGTTGCTGCACTGGGCCTGAGATTGATGCCGATATTGTGTCCCGGCTGTTCCTACCCGTTTCTATGTGGATTGTCTAGCCTTCATCTTGTGTGATGCCGGGAGCCACTTAACCAGTTTCTAGTTGTTGTTTTTTTTCAGGGGAAGCTAGTCCACATATAGCTGTTGATAACATGTGTTCATGGGAGGAGGTGAATTTAGGATCCTCTTTTTAAAAAAATTTAAATTTAATTAGCCAACATATTGTACATCATTAGTTTTTGATATAATGTTCAATGATTCATTAGTTGTGCCTAACACCCAGTGCTTATCACATCCCGTGCCCTCCTTAACGCCCATCACCCAGTTACCCCATCCCCCAAGCTCCTCCCTATCCACAAATTTTAGGATCCTCTTAAGTTGCCACCTTGAACCAGAGCCCAAAACATACTTTTAGAAAAATTAACATTAATATATTATTTGTTTCAGGGGTACAAGTCTGTGATTATCAGTCTTACACAATTCACAGCACTCACCATAGCACATACCATCCCCAGTGTCCATCCCCCAGCCACACCATTGCTCCCACCCCCCTCCCCTCCAGCAACCCTCAGTTTGTTTCCGGAGATTAAGAGTCTCTTATGGCCAAAACGTACTTTAAAAAAACTTTTAGCAGGGTGCCTGGGTGGCTCAGTGGGTTAAAGCCGCTGCCTTCAGCTTGGGTCATGATCCCAGGGTCGTGGGATCAAGCCCCACATTGGGCTCTCTGCTCTGCGGACAGCCTGTTTCCTCCTCTCTCTCTCTGCTTCTCTGCCTACTTGTGATCTCTGTCTATCAAATAAATAAATAAAATCTTAAAAAAAACTTTTAGCAATATATATATAGATTCCTTAGGAAATGCCTGGGAAATAGTTCTATTTAAATATTAGTTAATAATGTGCATTAGTATTACTATATATTACATATAATATTATTATACATTATTATTAATATTACTATTATTAAGCTCCTCCTATGGGATAGATATGGGAACTATGGAGGCCCAGTCCTTGAGGGTCTCACAATTCAGTTTGGGAAGATGGGTATGTTCAATTTTCTGTAAAGAGTATTATAATGTTAGCACTTTGTGGAAGTTCAATGACTACCTGTTTTGGAGGTGACTTTTGACTTGGGTCTTGTGATATGAGGGGAAAAGTGCTGGGAGATGGGGGAGGGGATGGTTTCAACAAGAGGGGGAATTGTGTGCACACACTAGTTGTCAAAGAGCAGAGTGAGTTCAAGAACAGTGAAAAGATCATTGTTGCAAGGAGCCAAAGGAAATAAACTTGGACAGATTTTTTTTTTCTTTGAGGTGCTTAAAGGCAATGGAGAGGAGTTTATGCTTTGCTGTGGCAAATGGCAGAGTCACTGTAGCTTCTTGAGACAAACAGAATAAAAATGATTTTTTAAGGATGCTTAGTCTGACAATAATCTGCAATATGTATGGGGATGAAGAAAAACATTGGTGAGGGGAACGAAAGGCACTCTTAGCAACCCCAGAGTTGGGTGCGAAGGGGAAGGGAGGCAAAAGCACAAGGCTTTGCAGAGGAAGCAACCACTGTGTAAGTAATTGGTGGTTGGATTTCAAGAATCTAGAATGGCTCCAAAATTGCTGCAAGACCAGAACAAGGGTAGATTTTAAGTGAGTTGAGGGTAGTTGGGAAAAGCAATAAAGAGGAGGGTTTTCCAAATCCTACAGATTAAAAGTGGAGAAGATGCAGGTTTTCCAAATGAAATGAAGGTTCCATTACCTAGAAGAGGGGAAACTGGGGAGGCCAAAGTAATAGGCAGAGTTCTGGAGAAGAGCTCTTCCTGTGGTTGGATCATATATAGGAATTTTACTGAAAGAGAAATTGCCTCAAAATATAAAATGAGTTGTAAATAAAAAAGAAAATTCATTATGTCTATTAGATGATGACCCTCTGGGTCTGTGTGCTCAGCTATCCTGCTTAGCAGTTCACATATTTCAGGTAAGACCCGGTGGGTGGATTTATGAGGGATCTTGACTTTGGAAGAAGCCAAGTGCCCCTGAGGTACCGCTAGTCCTACATTTGTAAGTGTCACTGCCTTACCACCTTTTCTCTCCCCATCCTCCACCTTGTGAATAGGATGGAATGCTCTCAGGATTTCTTCCTGTCCTAGGATATCTTGAGTCTGTGAGTTTGGCATGAAAGGAGAGATATTGGAATAGAAACACTTGTAGATTAGTGGAAAGATTCTAAATGTCCCCAAAGGGTGGTATTCTGTGGCATAAAATGCCAGATCTGAGATGTTGTGACTCTATACCACTGACACCCCCGCAGCGATGGGGCTGCTGTTTAGGCTGGCTGGGACCAACTTAATGACTGGACTCTCTGTCCTCTGGATTTTGTGGTAACTAGCTCTGTCTGGTGCTTGAGAAACACGAGAAACAACAGCCACGGGCAGGATATGTGTGCCTTTGTGATTGTTCCTCTCAACATCAGTGTGACCTCATGTGTCTTTAGATTTAGGCTTTTGGTGATTGTACTCAGGCATTTATGAGAGATTTAACAGTTTTTTTTTTTTCAAGATTTTAAAAAAATTTTTTATTTATTTGACAGACGGAGATCACAAGTAGGCAGAGAAGCAGGCAGAGAGAGAGGAGGTAGCAGGCTCCCCGCTGAGCAGAGGGCTTGATCCCAGGACCCCGGGATCATGACCCGAGCCGAAGGCAGAGGCTTTAACCCACTGAGCCACCCAGGCGCCCCCAGTTTTCTTCTTTTTTAAAAGAAAAAATATTAATTTATTTGAGAGAGAGAGAGAGAGCAAGCAGGAAAAGGAGCAGAGAGAGAGGGACAAGCAGACTCAATACTGAGCATGGAGCCTGATGTGGGCCTTGATCTCACAACCCTGAGATCATGACCTGAGCCAAAATCAAGAGTCAGACAACCGGCTGAACTACCCAGATACCCCTATGAGAGATCTTTAAGCTTTTAAGGCATTTCCCTGTTGTTGTTGTTATTATTATTATTATTATTAATTGTTTTTCTACTAGGTATAGTACGATCCTATGCTATTTTTCCCTCCTTCAGATGAAAATTTTTCTCTGCGAAATGTTCTCCTAACTTGATTATTCCCTCCCCATTTTCCAGGGGGTAACAGAACATCCTCTGAAGTGATATCCTGGAATAAGTCTTTCACTAATGACTTCTTGCACACCAGAGAATTGAATTGATCACCTGTTCATTTGTTTTCTTCTAAATTCTGGAACAGTTTTCTTCTCTTAACAGTAAATGGTCTTGTGGCTCTTTTGTTTGTTTTGTTTTGTTTTGCATAGACCAGATATCTGGGCAAAATGCCAAGTGAATTATATTTTTCACATCCTGGAAGAAAGAAAATGTGTTTTTAAGTAGGATTATTGTAACTTTTGCTTGAATGTATAAGTAATGAAGATTCTTGCCAACACACATCTACAATGCACTTAGAAAGGTAGAAATGAGAGTGTGAGCTATGAACTATAAGCAATAAGCAGTGCGTGTGACCATATTGTTAACAGAAATTGTATCGATTATCAACAACTGCTCAGCTCACAGTGGGCAGCCTACCTCAGATCTAGGAGACCTGTCTGGTTAGCTGATCAGTCTTAAGCTATCAGGGCTCCTGACATAAACAAAATCACCCAGGGCAGCTGACCACACTGAGCATGCAGAAAACTGAGCTGACTGCTTTGATCATACTGGAAAGCTAAGATTAGTCTCACTGGGAAATACATTTGATCAATTTCCCATTTATACCTACAAATTAAGAGGTGAACAACAAAGAGATTGAAATGAACATAGTTTGTTTTCCAGGGTCGAGATTATGGTATACATGCGAATTTGTTTCCTGCTCTTTTCACTTGTCATTATAGCAAAATGTGTTCTTCTGTGATTACTGATTTTTGATAAGCATGCTTTGATATAAAATATTTATTCAGTTGGAAGAACAATAATGTTACCTATTTGTTAGAAATCAGTACTTCTAATTAAGTTGATATTTTTAAGACTCTTCATATGTATCCTCAAATTATTTTTCAGAATGGTTATATTGTAGTATCTGAGACTACTCAGATCACAACAGTTCAGTAACACTGTTTCTAGATCTTTCTATGAAAGATGGCATAGAAAGTTACCGCTATTAAAAGCATCATTGGAATATGCACGCATGTGCATACGTGTGGTAAGAGTGTGTTTGTCTCTCTGTTACTGAGTGTGGAAAAGGAACTCCACAGAGGGAGTCTGGTAGGTGCAAGTTTTCTGTGTGACTTTCTTTTGATTTCTTTCGTATCTTTTTTGGTTTTCCTTCTTTACCATGCAGACTTCTTATACTTTCTCTTTCATTAAGTATGATGGGGGTATTCAGGAATTTTGAAACATATTTTTTTCATCTCAAAGTGAGGTAGGCACACAATGATCACTTCCTAGTAGAAATATGAAACAACTGCAGGCAGCATGTAACATGAGAGAAATGATGGCCCAGGTTCCTGCTCTGTTGGCCTTTCCACCTGTGTATGCAGCCAATATGTCTGGCATAGAAGAATAGGGAAGCATAAATATCTCCATCCCTGATATTTAATTAGGATAAAGTGGTGGACAAATGTTCAGAAAGTTGTAGTGAGGAGAGTTTTCCCTTGGACTTGGAAGGGGAATAGAGGCCTATATAACTCAGAAAAGTGTAGTCAGGTGCATAGTGCTTAGGTGTAGTGTGTTGGAGTCAAGATGGCTGCCATGGGGAGGGAGCCTTTGGCAACCAAATATTGCCACAGCCTGCAACTGCTGGATTGGGGGAGGGGGTGTCACCCAGGCTGGGACCATGCTCATCTCTGCTGAACCAGAGTGGGTCTTCTCACGTCTTGTTACTGCTAGACCCAGGACTACTCTGGTACAACTCTGTGTGTGTGTATGTGTGTGTGTTTCCACTGATGACAGAGATTGAATTCTTCTCCCTATAGTGTCATTTTGGGTATAGATGAATGTTTAGAGTTGCAGTGAACTTGTTTGCATTCATAAACTCTTTCTCAGACTAGCACTTTTGTTTTTGTTAGAAAAACAAAAACCCCTCAGTGATAACATTGATGTTTATGACAGAAAACCTGAAAATTATAAAGATAAAAGAATAAAATAAAAAATAACTTTTAATCCACCAGTTGGAGATAATCGCTCTGTATATTGATATATTCTCTCTCACTTCTCCTTCTCTGTCTCTGTTTTTCCTCTTCTCTGCCCCTCACTCCCAAGAGTAGGATGATATGGATATCTATCTGGACATCCAGATGTCTTTTAACCTGGCTTTTACACATAGACACACACTTGCATATACACACACTGTATTCTGGGAAAATGTTTTTAGGTCATTAAATATTTTTCCATAATGTTATTTTTAGTGAATGAAATATACAGTTTATTAAACAACACCTCAATTGCTGTACATTGTTATTACATCAGGGCTTTTGCTGTTGCATACATCCCTCTAATAAATCTTTGGATGTATCCATTATTACTTACCTTTAAGATCATTTCACAAACTTTAGAATTTATAGGCCTGAAATACCTCTCATGATTTGTGATGGTTTGTTGACATCAGCTTGAGAATAAATTCCTTTGAGTAAATTCCTGAAAAGTGGAATTGCCAGCTCAAAAGGCATCCAAAATGATAAGGCTGTTCATGTTACTCCACGGGGTCACTGCCCCTTTGCTCCCTGCAGGCCAGTGAACTGTGATTCTAAGATTCCGTGGGCAGGTGATCTTTTGGGTGACAAGCTGCAGCAATGCTCTTCTCCTCTAGATGGCGATGTTGCATCACGTTAAAAGAGCCTGCTCTGCCGCAGGCCTGGCATGGATAAGGATTGTTTTCACAATTGTATATGGATCTACTAAAACAAAAGAGGTAACAATGGAGAAGTGGTTTCATAACTTTTGCATATAAAACATTGTTTATCCAAAGCGAAGAAGCTACGAGTTCTTTCTTGGCATTAGCTGTTTGTGACATGCCTCTAAAAAAACTGGTGGATATTTACAAGGGTGAGGTTGCAGATCTTACAACTTAAAAAGATGAAAATATACTTCCATTCACTTAGTTTTTGTTTTAATGCTTTTTCTAGCACATTTTCTGTCTATTTCTCAAGACAACTTGGTAGCAGACCACCTGACATTTTCTCCTTATGTCCAACTATGATTCTCTGGTAGATCTTCTATCTCTGGGTTCTTCCTGGTCTGCAGGCATGAAAATTTTCACTTTTCTGAGGACAAGAATGGTTGTGTGTCCTGCAAGTCACTTACTCATCTGTTTCTCTCTTGCCTCTCTGTGGCCAGCCTATCTCTTGCATAAACAGAACTCGAATTTTAGCACATGCTTTTCTGGATGAATGGTCATCTTCCAAGACAGCCTGAGGCCTCTTTATAGTCATTGAAAAAATGCGTTGGATGGGAGAGATGTGTAAGAATCTTGTCACTCTATGTGACAATCATGCTGTCCTTGGTCTAGTACTTGTCCTTGTTCTTGTGTTAGTCCTTGTTCATTTAGTAAACTCCTGTGCATCTTCTAAGACATGACTCTACTCAAATATCTCATTCTCTGAACAGTTTCTCTTGGTCCCTCTAGGCCCGGCGATAGTAGCCTACTCCCTTTGTGGTCCCAAACACATCCATTCATTCTTCTTTCAAAAATGTTCATTGGGGCACCTGGGTGGCTTGGTGGGTTAAGGCCTCTGCCTTCGGCTCAGGTCACGGTCCCAGGGTTGTGGAATCGAGCCCCACATCGGGCTCTCTGCTCCGCAGGGAGTCTGCTTCCTCCTCTCTCTCTCTCTGCCTCTCTGCCTACTTGTGATCTCTGTCTGTCTTTATTTATAAATAAATAAAATCTTTAGAAAAAAGTGTTTATTGAGTGCTAACTACACTTGAGGTTCATAACAAATAAGACATACAGGGGTTCTGCTTTTCAGAACTCAGTAGTAAATGAAATATCATGTAATTATTAACAATATTTTCAAAAGTATCATAAAGGACAAATACATTTCTCATAAGAATTACAAGTAAATTCTTACAGAATTTAAAACAATCTATTTTGGGAAGCCAAGGAAGACTAGGAGTTACTTTAGTGAAGGAAGAAGGCTGAGGGAACCAGGCAAGCAGGAAGCAGTGCACAGAACCCTGCAGGGAGGGACATAATATAGATAAGGAGCCGAGGGTGGGTCCAGGATAGCTGGTGCCTGGTGGAGAGTGGCACGAGAGGAAGATGGAGAGGATCTTCCACAGCTTATAGGCCATGCTATGGACTCTGAATGTGTCTAAAAGCATTTGGGCATGGGTTGAGGGTATTATACTAAGTGAAATAAGTCAGTCAGCAAAAGAATTACTATACGGTTTCACTCATATGTGGAATATAAGGAATAATGCAGAGGTTCATAGGGGGAAGGGAGAGAAAACTGAATGGTAAGAAATCAGAGAGGGAGACAAACCATGTCTTGACTTCAGGAAACAAACTGAAGGTCGTGGAGAGGGCAGTGGTTGGGTTTGGGGTAACCAGGTGATGGGTATTCAGGAGGGCATGGGATGTGATGAGCACTGGGTGTTATACACAACTAATGAATCATTGAACACTACATCAAAACTAATGATGTGCTACATGTTGGCTAATTGAATTTAAATAAAAAATAAATAAAAACATCTAGAAATCTATGTAAACGCTTAAGATAAAAAAATAATAAATAATGGTATCCAGCTTGATTTAGAGAAGATCACCGGCGGATATATGGAGAATATCTCAGTGCATGGTTGCTGGGAGACTAGTTGGGAAGCTATAGTCTTCCAGCCAAAAGGTTTGGTGGTGGAGATGGAGAGGACAGATTTGAGAGAGATACAGGGGGTGGAAGAGTGAGGAATTAATAACTCATTATATGGGAAGTGAGGGAGAGGGGGTAATCAAGGGTGGTGTCCCAGTGTCTGGCTTCAACAAGTAGTTGAGTTTATTAAAACGTGGATAACTGAAAGACAAACAGATGTGGGTACAGGGTTATGAGGTCAGCTTCAAACAAGTAGCATCTATAATGCCCGAGAAGTATCAAATATATACATACATATATACAAAATATGTATACATATACAGATCTGGGGTCCAGAAGAGAGTCAGGTAGTTCAGTGATCTTCCAAGTATGACCTCTAGACAGCAACATCACCTGGAAACTTATTAGAAATGCAAATTCTTACACTCTGTTCTGGACCTAGTGAATCAGAAAATCTGGGAGTGGGGTCCAGAAATTTGTTTTAACAAGCTCCTCAGGTGATTCTGTTTTAGCTAAAGAACTACTAGGATATATCTCCAAAAGTTAGAAGTTTTGCAGGGGAGGATCTCAAGGGATGGTGAGAGTTGTGGCAAGAAAACTGGGGAAGTATGGAGTCAAAAGTGAAATTAAGGAGAGGTCAGCTGTGCAGAATGCTTCTCAGAAGACAAAGTGAAGGCTGAAATGAGTCCATTTGTTTAACAGCATGAATCTCACTGGTGGTTGTACCTGGAACAATTATGAGGGAATGGTGGGGGTGAGTAGCCTGATAAATGTGGGCTAAAGAATGAGTGGAAGATGGAAAGGAAAAGCGGGGGTGGCCCATTACTCTTTGACAAGCTTGCTTTAGAACAGGAAATGAAAGATGATAGTCGATGGGGTAATAGTTGGTGGGAAATGTGAGTTTTTTTTTTAACTGTATTTTAGTATACATATAGAAAAATGCATAAACACAATTATATAACAATCAGACAAGTTGGTGACCAAGATCAATTATTAGGAAAAAAGTTATTGTGATCTAATTGACATATAGCATTATATTAATTTTGGGTGTATAGATAGATTCATTAGTTGTATATATTGTGAAGTGATCGACATAGTAAGTCTAGTTAACATCTATCACTCTACCAAACTAAATTCTTTTTGATCATAAAAATGGAAAACAATAGGGAATGATAACCTTTCCCGGGAGCACAGCCGCGCTCCCCGGACAACGACAGCAGCCCAAGCCTGCTCTCCCGAGGATGGTGATCACCTGAGCCCAGTGCCTGGGTGGGACTTCCTTCCTCCATGCAGCCTATAAAATTCAGGACGCCTGAAGGAATTCAGCTCTGGGGATGGATCCTAATTGGCTTAAATTAATCATAGTGATCTCATTCTTCTTGCCAGTGATAGGTTCGGTACCTAGGCCTTGGCCATAGCAATTCTTGCTGGTAAAAGTTTGGACAAGCAAACTGAGTTGATCCAATCAGA
>RCUC01064051.1:0-10231 GCA_003697995.1 Taxidea taxus jeffersonii
GATAGAAATCTTCATTTTTTTACTTGAGGGAAATTAATGACAAATTCAGAGAGTGTGAACAGATGGAGTGGCCAGTGCGAGCCCATCTTGTATATATGAATGTGTGTATTGAGGGCATGTCAAGCCTTAAAAACATGAATCGAGGTGAGAGTCACATGAACTGAGTACAGAAGGTGCTAGGCCGATTAAAGAGACATTGTAGGTCTTTCTTGGTTTATAGGGGCAACTATTAAACTGGGGAATATTCTTCCTTTCCCTTGAAGAGTACAGATGGCACAAAATAGCCCCCATGAATGACCATTTCTCTTGGGATTGTGGGGAAAGGAGAATTCATTTGTAACGCATTTTTAATAGTCTTAACCAAGACATGCTTGTCTCATATGTATAACTTAGTTTGTATATTTATTTTTAGAAGGACTTGATGACCATATTCCCTTAAGTTCTGAAAGTGTATATTGTTCATAAAAACTTGGCCCCCCAATTTTAAACTCTCTTAAAGTCAACCTTCAACTACGGTAATTGATAAGCAGCCTGATCAATATATTTTGTTAATTCTTCCGAAAATGGCTCATCTTTTTTTTTTTTTTAAGTTTTGGTGCAGGACTGACAAAGTGATCTGGGGGAAGTTTCTTATTCTCTCCTTGAGTCAATGTCTCATCTACAAATGGGGGATGATTTTAACATCTGCCTTGCGAAATTTTCAGAAGGAGAGAACAAATATTTTTAAAGGCAACACAGGACCGGGTCTAAAAGGAGCAAACAAGAAACAGCGGCTATGGGGTTGCTCATGCTGACGGTGATCTCAACAATAGTGGAATTAATCATATTTATACACCTTCCTAGGCCTGGTGAGATTCTGTAGTTTACTACTATTTTGTGGAAGCACATAGGTTTTTGGAGGATACAGAGCTCAATAGTCAATGAGCACTTTAGGAAAAAAAAAGTATAATGTTATAATGTTCTTGTTCTTAGCTGCTGACCTTTTTCCCAATGACCTCTTTACCTCCACATTTTCCACTTAGACCCATTAGCAAGATATGCTGCAATATGCCGCTTGTCATCTGTTTCAAAGACACAGTGATAGGACGCAGGTACACCAGATGGATAAACCTAGTGTGACTAATTATTGTGTATTTGCCTTTAATTATTATCATTTATTACCAGAGGAAAGACAATAGAGGTTCTTTGACTTAGAAGAAACTGTTGGCAGCAGGGAAGTTTTTTTGGAGCGTTACTGAGTGCATCTAAAGTTTTCATTGTTGGTGAGAAGAAAGGAAGAATGAACAAGAAGGAAAAAAAAAGAAAAAGAAAAGAATACACATACAATACATCGATGGACAGATAGATAGGTACAGACACACATAGTAGATAGATGAAATTTAATTTGTTTTAACAATTCATTTAAGTGGTTTCGATGAATACCTAACTTCAATTTTTAAGACTTTTCCAGAGTATTTTGAATATTGACCCCAGGGTACATTTTCTAAGTTTTGTGGCACAAATAATTAGCCTGACAACTGTGTGAGGATGAGCTATAGGAGCAGGATTTGAACGTAGAACATCAGCTTCAGATAAAAAAAAAATAGGTATTTTCATAAGCATCAATTCTATTCTGATTTTTCTTTCATTATTAATTTCTTTCTTTCTTTCTTTGTTTTTTTTTTGTTTGTTTGTTTGGTTTTTTTTTTTTACTCATTACTAGGCTCTAATCATGACAGAGATAATTTCGAAAGCATGGGAGGTTTTACCCTAAAGTTAGCTGAGTAACTTTATGGGAAATGTCCAGGGGAAAAGCTTTACTTGAATTTCTTATTTAGGCAAGCGGGTGCATTACAGCAGAGTTGAAGATCAGCGTTAGTGGTTTGACATATTGACATGCCCAAACCCCACGAAATCTCTGACACCTCTATTATGGGATAATGAATTAGAAAGACATCTCCATGAGAAGAAAATGTTCTGTAATACCAGAGAACTTGGCTGTTGTGAAGCATTTCTTAACTTCATTAAAAAAAAAAAGTCGGGGCGCCTGGGTGGCTCAGTGGGTTAAAGCCGCTGCCTTCCGCTCGGGTCATGATCTCAGGGTCCTGGGATCGAGCCCCACATCGGGCTCTCTGCTCTGCGGACAGCCTGCTTCCTCCTCTCTCTCTCTGCCTCTCTGCCTACTTGTGACCTCTGTCTATCAAATAAATAAATAAATAAAAATCTTAAAAAAAAAAAAAAGTCTGTCTTAGAGAAGCACCTGTATAGTAGGGTTTTATCTTGCAAAGTAAGGACAGAAATAAATTATAGTCAGGGTTGATCCTTCAAAAGACCCTTGAGTCAGTATGTTTCTCCTTGTCTAGATTCCAGGATCATAGGGCTGTGAGTATGAAAGTAGCAATTCGGAGATTTGCAAGAGGAAAGTTGGGTGTTTTTGGGTTTTTTTTTTTGTTATTTTGTTTTGTTTTGTTTTTGTTTTTGTTTACAATAGGAGACGCTGTGAATGGTTTGCCATAGGAGATGAAAAGTTGATGGCGAACTGAAGTAGCTGCTTTTGAAATGAAATCAAAGGAGTGGAACCAGGAGTTGGGATGAAATGCAGTCCAGCCATGGAACTACGCAATCTCTCTGCCAGGTCAGGGGGACCTGAGCCCAATCCTAAGGAGGCCCCTGGACGTACCAGTGCATCTTTTCCTAGCTATGTGTGACCAACATTTATTGTTCTGGGGGCTTCCCAATATCATTGTCCACTTCTTAAGAACCCTTATTTTCTTCTCTTCCTCTCTGGAAAGTCTTCTCTTAGTCAAAGGGCATAATTAGAATAACTGGAAGCTCTCACCATAGATTATGATACTTGAATAGAGGAACAATGACGGAAATAGTTGGGTTTCACTGCATTCTGGGGCTGATCATACTGTTCGAACTTCACAACTGACTGGGGTTCCTGCTTCCTGGCCTCTGACATTGCCTAGGTCACAATACTGCGTGTGCAATTTTATAGTAGAAGTCACATCTGAGGTCTGCTTGCCCTGTTAACCTTTCTTTGAATCCCTGATAGCCTTTCAGTAAACTCCCTTTCTTTAGGTTAGTTAGAATCAACTTCTCTTCCTTGCAGTGAAAACAATCTTACTATTAGCACTGTGCAATTGTGCATAGATTTGGAGAAACAAAAAGTTGTCTATTATACATTTCCCCCTATGAGTCATTCAGGTTATTCTGTCCCCCTGGGACCCAACAAGTTGGACTCTACAGAGTTTTTCCAGTTAATTTAGAAATCAGATGTGGCTATTATTATAAGACAGATATATAACTCTATACTTGTCATGATCCAACTGTGCTTAAAATACTTTTTATATTCTAATACTATTATATGGAGCTTTAATATAACTGATTATAAACTGGTTTTAGAATATAAAATTAAAGGAAAAGACATAAATAATCAGTGACTATAGCAGAAGCATCTACAGTTCCATTTTTTTTTCCAGCATTATACTTTCCCACTTGCTTGTATTAAGATGTCCCCATTGACTTGCTTTGAACCAATGGCATATTGGGGAAGAGATGTGTGTCATTTTTGTGTGAAAGCATCTAATTGCTAGTGTTCAGCTCTCCAACACTTTTTCCCCTTGCCATAATAATGGGAGAGTCCCAGTGACAGAGCCTCTATCAGCCTGAGTCTTTGCCGCAGGATATTATAGAGAAGAGCCCCTCACTAATCTAAAACACATGTTATATGAGTGAGCAATAAACCATGGATTTAAGCCACTATACTGAGTTGCTCTTATTGGGGCAAAACTTAGCCTACCCTGACTAATACGGTATGCCATGATTGAAAGAGTGCCAGATCCTTAGGAGGACTAAGTTTATTTCCTAGTCGTCAACCAATAAACTAAGTAGCCCCAGGCAAAGTCATTTGAGTCGACTTGAATCTATTACCTACTTTCAAAATTTATTGGTGGTAGGGTAGGGGAGATAACAGATCACATTGCATGAGTAAAAGACTTAGGGTGGTTCTCAGTGCTTGAAGGCTCTGTGGAGGAGCTTCCTGGACTGGTGGGCAGGCTGCCTGCTGCCTGGAAAAGCCCAGAGCCTGGCTCCCATCGCACAAGTTCCACTTCTGATGTGAGCTTACACACAAGATCGGATATCTTATTTAAATAAATGTTTTCTTTGTTAACCTATTTGGAAACCCCTGGACTTGATGATCTCTAGATGTCCATCTGAGTCTCTAATTATCCTTCTACTTGGTCCTTTTCAGAACATAGAGCTATGCCGCTTTATTCATCTATCAAAACCTTTCAGGCAGGCTTTTTTCAAAATGATTCCTTTCTTCCAATGGCAGAGTGGTGACTAAACCTGTTCCAGGCATTCACAGAGATGTATACATTCTTGACCCACTCAATAATCTTACTGAATGGTCAGTGACTTCATCTCATGATGAAGAAAGTGAAGTTCAGCAGAGTAAAATTTCTTCCTCTTGGAAGATGCTGAACTAGGAATCTGTGAGCTCGTGATACCTCCCAAACCTATCCTCCCTTGATTATAACATACCTTTATAGTGCATCATATGAATCTGATTCCTTTCCCAAATAATGGAAAGTTTCTACAGAATGTACATAAAACTTGTGCTGGAGTTAATTTTCCTTTTGTGTAAAAACATGGACAATCCCCACTATTCTCTTTTATAAACAGAGATTTTTCCTTGAGCAATGATTTGATGGAGTTACGCACTTTCCCCCACATCCTCTATACCATGAATGAAAGCACGGAAATCCTGATTATTGATTATATTTTTTCCAAGTAACAGTTGCTTGTGCCTGAGACAGAGCCGTGATTAAAGGAATACATTAGCATGCAGACTCATTTGATAAGCTGAGACTCAACTCAGTGGCTGCATCTGATGCACACTTTCCTATGATTAGATAAGTGTCTGCCCCCTGGGAAAGGATGATTTTTAAAAACTTTCTTAGTAGTCTATTAATAACACTCATGAGAAGGAAGCAGTGAATTCCATGCCATTCTTCAACTCAAATCTACTCATAGAAGTGAAAATAGAGGTCAGGGGGTACTCACTGAATGGCAGTGGCATAGCAAAAGTTACTGTGAACTGGAGGTGCTGGGCTACAAGAACATGACCTTTCACGTAGGCTGGAGAAATGGAAGACCAATATACTACTGAAACCCCAGTCCTTTCCAAGCACTCACTCATTCATGCAGCAGATAGTGACTGAGGACCTACTGTGTGCCAAGCCCTATTTTGGATCAGACCAAATATTCTTTGTCCCATGTCTCTATGGAGCCTTCTATAGATCTAAATGGCTTTGGATGATTATGATGTGTCAATGTAGGTTCATTAACTGTAGCATATATCCACTCTGGTGAGGGTGTAGGTAATGGGGGAGGCTATGCTTGTGTGAGGGCAGGAGTATATGGAAAATTTCTAAGTCTGCCTCTCAATTTTCCTGTGAACCTGAAACTTCTCTAAAAAAGTGAAACCTTAAAATTAAAAATAAAAATAAGGAATATGGAATTCAAAAGCCATCAACATTTCCAACAGCTGCTCCCACCAAATGAATCTATAGGACTTTCTATCTTCAGACAGTGGGAAGAAGACCCTAGATACCTCTTACTCCCAAGGGTGGCCTTCTATAAGATCGGTGACCAATGGGTAGCATTAATGATATTGAAGTTGCTTGCTTGCTTTCTGATTTCCTATTTCATTCAATAAACATTTATTGAGCACTTGCTATGTAATGGCCTCAGCATCAAAGGTTTAGAAGTGTAACCCCAACCAGATATTGTCCTGACACCACTGGCCAGATACTTAGGTAGGATAATCAATAATAACCATGTACAATGAGAAAGTATTTGAATTTTTTTTGTCAGTGCTATATCATTGTAAGTTTCAGAGGCCTTGGTACTTTATATTATATATGGTCGATGTCCAAAAAAGGAATGAGCCTTGAAAAAAATAGCAATAAATAACAATAATAAATAATAAATAAATAATTTTAAAAGGGATGCAATAAAAATAACAAATCCACAAAAAAGAAGGAATGAACCTTGACATAATTCCTCACCAGAGTAGACTATTCAACTGCAGATGGATTAATAAAGGCACTCAGTTATTCACCAAAGATTTATTGAGTTTCTACTATGTGATAAGCACTGTTGAGAATTGTACCCATAATGGTGAGTAAGGCTCTGCCTCTGCCCATGAGGTTACTCACATTCTGATAGAAGACAAACCCATAGAAAAAAAAAAAAAGGAAAAAAAATCACAAAATCGTATCAGAAATGTTCCAGAAGCCCCGGGCACAAAGTGCTTTCAATGCAGAGAGAGAAAGAAGGTAGCCATTCAGGTGAAGCTGGGAAAGACTCCAGGGGCAGTGACTTTGTAGTTGGCTTTGATACATATTGAAACCCAAAGTACTAATTAGGTCATTTTATTCCTGAGATGGGCAAAAGGACCAGCCAAGAAGAAAGAAAAATCAACTAGCTTCTTTTCAAGCTCCCCAATCCTGGATGAGTAGGACTGACCCTCTCAGCAACACTGGGAATGAATATCAGAGCCCAACTTTTCTTCTCAATGGAAACACATCTTTTCCTGTTGACCACATGTGGATCAAGCATGATGTTGGATGATCCTAAAAGTTCACAGATATTCTGACAATTCAGTGAAGACAAAGGTTGGTGTCAGTCTCAGGTACTGTTTAGTCCTAAAATAAAAAGGAACCCCATGAGTTTCTGAAACAAGGAGACTGGGATGCCAAAAGGCAGAGACAGAACTGACCTATGCTGACCTATGCTACTCCATATCTAACTGGTGGTAGACCGGAAAGATCATGCTACGTGTCCACTCTCATGCTGCTCCAAGTCATACTAATGGTGGGCAGTTCATCATTTTCCCCCACCTAACCATATCTTTCCTTGATGTTAAACGTTTGGGTTCTCTGTCATTCCCAAAATAAACTGAAGCTCTGATTTCTTTCTAGAAAAAGTGCCTACATAGAGATTCTGCTGTCATTTAGGATCAAAGATAACCATGATCTTATAACCATCAAACCCTTTTCCCTTCTTCCCCTATATAACCTATGAGGCTTCTTTATCATATATTCCCCAGAGTAGTTCTTTCTAGTTAGAGGAATATACTCTGCAGGGCGACCCAAGAAAGCTACATGGGGAAATGTACTTCTCAGAAATGCTGCCTTTCTTGCTCAGGGAAGATAATATAACTCTGAAGAAATGGTTTATAAGTCTTGGCATCCATAGAACTATATCTTCTTTGGACAGTTGAAGCTGGTGGACAAGCTCTATAAACTTTCCCCATAGATTGCACTTGGATCTGGCTCCAGATGGCATGGCTTTGTGCCCTTTAAAATTCTAAATCCCTCCTCTGTGATTCCTGTCAGAGAGTAAGCCTTTAGTTTCAGAATTAAAGCCTGGAATCACAATCAACTTATTTATGAGATAGGTAAAATGCATGAAATCTGGGTCTCTAACATTCAGATTCCATTAATTTTTACATTTTAGTTGTGCTTTCTATAGCAAGGATTAAAATTTCATCATAGACCTCAGAGATCAGATGCCAGTTGGCTCCAAGTGTGTCTATATAATGGAGAATCCTTTCCTCTGTGAAGGAAAAACCTTTTAACATAAGGATAATGCTGTCTTCCTCTGCACTTACACCACATTGACACTGGGGTTGTTGCTGATGGTTTTTTGTTGTTGTTGTTTGTTTGTTTTTTGTTATCAGTAGAGAATATGTATCATTTATTTATAATGCAGTAACTTTTTAAAAAATTGTTTTTATTATTGTGTGCATTGATTAGTCCTCAAATTCTCTGAAATGCTTTAGTAGATTTTCTTTTTTTCCCAAATGAGGCTGAGCTACCGACAAGTTCAAGCTCTGAAACCAGAATTCACTTCAAAGTTTGTATCTGCTATTTTCAAGCCATGTCACTCATGGAAAGCTATTTGACTTCACAACCCCCTAAGTTCATCTGTTAAATGGGCATGATCATAGTATCTGTTTCTGGAGAAATGTCAAAAGGAATACAGAAATGAAACAAAAGCACAAGGCACAGTTTTTCGCCAATGTAAGTGTTCATACCTGTTAACTAGTATTTTGATCTTCCCACAGCTCCATGAAGAGGCAGGAGTGGGAAGACAACTTCATCTTCCAGCAGAGGACATGGAGGGTTGGAGAGATGACAGTGTCACTGTGTCACTGGCAAGGGTGGAACTAAGATCAGGTGTTTGGCTTTAAGCCAGGACAAGTGCATTTTCTGTAACTGTTAGGATTTGTCTCTAGGAAAACTATTTATTTATTTATCAAAAAGATTTTTTTCTTTCGGAGAGAGCCCAAGTAAGGGGGACAGGGCAGAGAGAGAGGAAAAAACAGGCTTCCCGTTGAGCAGAGAGCCCCATGTGGGGCTGGATTCCAAGACACTGAGATCATGACCTGAGCTGAAGGCAGACACTTAACCAACTGAACCACTGAGGCACCCCACCAGGAAAACTATTTAAATAAACTATTATTTATAATATAGTCTTCTAAGGAGAATATATATGTTATTGTGTATGTAAGAGAAAATAACTATATAAAATTATATATATTATGTGATAATATATATTGTTATATTTTATATATTATTGTACATCTAATATATATAAATATATATACATAGTATAAAGTGTTCTTTTTAGGGACTTGTATAAAATGTATCACAGAAAATTTAAGGGGTGAAGTAGGTAAAATTCCAGTTTTTGACTATTTGAATTTCAGTGTGTGTATATTATACATATTCATGTACAATCAACTTTATGAAACAATATCGTTGCTAAAACTAACATAGACATTCAGGAGTGTTAGGGAAATGAAATAAGTTACCTCATGGCTTATTGGGAGCTTTATATTCACTGTATCCTCTTAAAAGCTTTTAAACGCAATTTGAAAAGAGCATTCAAAATCTACCGTGGCTTGGAGGTAAATATTAATATGAATGTGTATATGTAAGTACATGAGTGTAAGTATGTTTACCATGTATACGTGTATGCTTATATACATGTACATATTAGATACACACACAGACTTTTTCTCCTCTCCTTATCTTCCATATTTTTCCCTTGAATTTTCAACAGTGGTTATTGACTCTAAATGAAAAAGAATTTCTCAGTTGTTCCTTTAATCAAAATAAGCTTATGTTTCTTACTTGATCCAATTTAGATGGAATTTCCTTTGTCTAAGTGGGACTGCCATTTTGCACCATAATATCTAGAATTCATGAAATTAGCATATAGAATTAAACAAATATACCAACAGTTGCCTCATATTGTCAATAAGAAGGGAAAAAACGTCTGTGATTAATTTTTTTAAGCTAAAAGAGAAAGATGTGTATTGTTGGCTTGTTTGCTTTTATCAAAGCCTTTCCTTTGAGGATGGCTGAAATCTCTACAAACATTTTCATCTCAGTGGCAAGGCAGTTTGGAGTCTGAATAGAAGCTTCCTAAAAATATTATTTTTGGAAAACTGACACTAATTGAAAGTCAACACTAATAATGTAAGGCCATCGGCAGCAGAGCAGAATGATAGCAGTGAGCAGAGTTTTTAAAATGAGCCAAAGCATCTGGAAGCTTTCTCTCTGTGTGAGATTTCACCTCTCAATCAGAGAGACTCAGTACTGGCTCCTGAGAAGACTTGGAGATAATCTGTGCCCCAGCCAAGTCTTTCAACCTTACTGTTCATCATCTTGCTAATGAATTACC
The DNA here is from genome assembly GCA_003697995.1 of Taxidea taxus jeffersonii. Lineage (NCBI taxonomy): Eukaryota > Metazoa > Chordata > Mammalia > Carnivora > Mustelidae > Taxidea > Taxidea taxus. Next base: position 9,748 of record RCUC01064051.1, read on the forward strand.
TTTCTTATTATTAATTCAAGATGAGACTTCTCTTCTTTACTGATGTTCTAGATTTAAAGAAAAAAATTAATTCAACAAACCTTTATCGAACATTGTGCCAGGTACAGAAGCACAGCACTGAGTCAAGCATCATTTGGGCTCATGAGTTCCCACTGGGTCCTATGGATATAGGAGTGAATATAAATAGCTTTAATTTGATGTGGTGTGATCCATTTTTTTTTAAAGATTTTATTTATTTGTCAGAGAGAGAGAGCGAGAGCGAGCACAGGCAGACAGAGTGGCAGGCAGAGGCAGAGGGAGAAGCAGGCTCCCTGCCGGGCAAGGAGCCCGACGTGGGACTCGATCCCAGGACGCTGGGATCATGACCTGAGCCGAAGGCAGCTGCTTAACCAACTGAGCCACCCAGGCGTCCCGATCCATTTTTTTAAGAGATCAAGCAGGGGAGGGGCAGAGAGAGAGAGAGAGAGAGAGAGAGAGAGAGAGA
>RCUC01064052.1:0-27052 GCA_003697995.1 Taxidea taxus jeffersonii
CCCCCCCCCCCCCCCCGCCCCGTGCCCACCACGGCCCTGGGGAGCAAGCGGGGATGCTGTCCTAGTGTCCCGGGAGACGCCCCCTGCCGGCCGGCCGCATCTACGAGGGGGGCAAGGAGATGGGGGAGGAGAGTCCTGGTTATTTTATTCTAAAGAACTTTTAACAACACGTCCTTAGGGGCGTTTCCCGTGACCTTAGGAACTGAGGACGGGGTCAGGATTCTCTCCGGGACTGCGTAAGGGGTCTTAGATGGCAGCACCGGGGCTGAGGGATGGAGATGATGGGGTTCAGGGGCCTGAGAGGGAGGCAGAGGGATAACCACAGGGTCCCAGCCAGAAATGAGGCCGCAAAACCCTCAGGGCTGGATCAGAGGCCTCTGCAGGAGCAGAGGGTGAGAGTCAGAGGGTGCTCAGTGTGGCCCAGGTGTCACCTAGTGGCCAAGACTTTCAAGTCTGGAAGTGGAAGGGCATCAGGAAAGTTTGTGACCAGGCCCTTGTGATGGGCCACTCACAGCCTGTTAAATTTACCCAAGATGAAGGCAGTTCTTTGAGGTGAGAAAGGATGAGCCAGGGCCCAGAGCAAGGGCTGAGAAGAGAGGGGACAGCATGTAGGAGCCTCAAAGGCTGGCGGGTGTGGGGGTGGTGTGTGCTCAAGCGCACAGGAGCCATGGTCTCCTGGAACACTGGGGGTCTGGAGAAAGAGTGGCAACCCCCAGGGCCTTTGGGGAAGCTGCGGCAGGAGGAGATAGGTTCAAAGAAGATGGAAGGACAAGTTGTGCATGTGTCTATGGGAAATTGCCCCTGTTTTCCAGGGCGGGAGGAACACAGATAGGGAGCAGGTGAGGAGATATGAGACTTCAGGGGATGGACAGACAGGATAGGGTGATCAAGGGTATGAGGGTAGGAGGCTGGACAGGGCCCAAGGCTTCAGGGGCCACTCCACAGATCCAGGGCAGTGGAGACCTTGCTGGTGCCCCAGACCTCAGCTGCTGCTTCAAAGGATTTTCTTCTATTCAGAATCCCCTGTACCACCACATGTCCTTAAAGGGAGCTAGGCATGGGCTCTCAGTGCACACCAAGGAGCCCCACATGTGCAAACACTTCCAGAAACATTAAGTGCTTCAAAAGGCCCTCTGCTTGGCATGTCAGCCCCATTAGAGGGAACATTTTATCACAACGGAGGCACAAGTAGGTTGTTTGATGGTAATTGCTTTCCTAACCCATAGAGAAAATGCATCACAAACCCACCACAATTAAGTAAAGTGGTCACATTCCTCTTTTTTGATTTAGAGCTATTCAGAAATACTAGCAACTGACTTTGCTTCTAGGGGTTTTTTTTTTTTTCTTTTTTTCTCAACTGAAACTTTTTTTCTCTTGAATCCCATAAAATATTCTAAGTGCTCCAGGAGGGAGGAATGAAAGGATGTTTGCATTTTCAGCTCCACAGCCAGCCATTGCTCAAATAATACCCTCAATGTGTAACCTGGGAGTTTAATATCCTCAAATATTTATAATTACACAGAAATAGCCCTGAGAAATGTTCAGGTTACTCACAGCTGGATAATTATTGGCATCCAATGTTCACAGACTCAGAGCTGCTTCTCAGAGTATGGTGGTGTCCCTCTGCTGCTCAAAGCATGCAGGGTACATGGAATCCAAGTGCAGATCCCTGAGGGGGCAAAGAGATGGCACATAGAGTTCCTAGCTTTCCCGGGTACACTGCGGCTTCCTCTCTTGTTAGGCACAAGTTCCCTTCTCCTTCCCCAGGGCATGAAAAGTCCAGGTGTGAAATGCAAATGGCACCCCACCCCACTGGTCACAAGGAAGAGTCAGTGTGTTGTACAAGCACACACACACAAAAGGAGGACACAGTCCTTCCCAACAAATCCTTTAGTCACTCATGGATGAAGTGCCGTATGTGGCGGTTTCCCATGTAGTCTCAGATGCTCCCCAGAGAAGGGTGCTGTGGTCAGACAAGCAGGCAGTGTGCGGCGCGCTCCATCCTATGCCCCTTTGGAGGGCACAGCGCACATTCTCTACAAATACATTTTCCCTTTGCTGTCATCTCTCCTGCTGCTCCCTGCGTTCCATGCACATTTCCAGAAGAATATCAAGAAAACTATTTTCCCTGCATAATTATCCGCCTCCTCCCCACCCACCTACACACATCTTTCCTGCTTTGAAGTGGCAGCTGCTCTGATTTTTTTAAGTGGACTGCACTCTGCATTTACTAGTCAGGTGGAGTTAAATTAAGGGAGCTGCCTGCCAAGGCTGGGGCAAGGGACTCAGCACTAGCCCTCTCCCCACCACATCTGCCTAGGCTTCTCAGTCCATATTCAGGTCTCCTTCCTACTTCTTCTGAGCTGGGGGTGCAAGGCTGTTGGTCTTTGAATGGGTCACTAACCAGTGCCTGGCCCTCTTTCCCCTAAACTCAAACTGCCTCAGTCTTGACCTTGCAAACCAGATTTGAAATTCCTTTTTAGTAAGATCAGCTAGTATGTTCTCAGCTGCAGGAAGGACAAAGAAAACCCAAATCAAACTAATGCAAACAATAAAGAGAGTGGGTTGGCTCACATAACCTCAGAGTCCAGAGGTGGCTGAGGCTCCAGCTGAGGTTCTGGTTAGGCAATGACTCCACTGTTCTGGGATTCTTTCAGGCCTGACTGCCTCTGGCTATGGGCTTCATCCCCAGCCTAGCCACACCTTATGCCATAAAGAGGTCAAAGCTGCCCCAAACCCATGTCTACATTGACCATCCAGAAGAGTCAGTGGGTCTTTCTCCATATGATCAAGAAAACATCTTCCCAGGGACCCCCTAAAGTCCCTCTGGTATGAATGATCCAGATTGAGTCTGGTGTCCAACCATTAGCCAATTGCTAGGGCCAGGTGAATGGAACTGCTTCACTCTATCCAGGCCTGCCTGTGCATCTGGGGAGAGTGGGAAGTGCAGGGGCTGTATAGAGGAAGGATGGACATTCAAATAAAATGTGGAGTGTATCACCAAAGGGAAGAGGAAATGGATACCAGAATCCCCACAAAGGTGAACATCCACTCCTCTGGGCAATTTGTAATAAAGTCCTCTCAGCTTAACTCTTTGAGAAGCAAAGATCAACTTCTTTCTCTGTGCACGTCCTTAAAGAAGTTTCCAAGCAAGGTCCTTGCCTGTCTTGTATCCCCAGCACCTAGAACACTGAACGGTCAACCCGGTACTCTACCACTATGAGTGGAAGGAAGGGGTCAAAGAGAGGAAGAAACAGGAAAGCCAGCTTCCCATTTGCTTGGTGCAGGTGACTCTGGGGCTCTGGGTGAGTGCATGGACTGAACAGCCCTGGGGTCAATGGTGTTGGTGGGTTGGGGGCCAGGGCCCAGAGTGACATATGCTCTCCTCTACAGACCTCACTTCTGAGAAGGCCAGCAGAAGGAAGAGCTTTTGCCAACAGAACTATGTGGCCTGTCATGTTCGTATCCACTACCCAAGCTGCAGGGCTAATTCATTGAAATTCTGGAAGTATTTATGGAACATCTACTTATGCCAAGTCCAGGAATGGGCACTGCAGACATAAGTGGACAAGGAACAGCTAGTCTGTGTCCTGTGGGTATCCAGCCTGGTGGATATGGGTCATGACCAAGCCAGGACAAAAACAGTGGGAACTCTATCACCAGAGGTCAGAGGAGCCCCCTTACTGCCCCCTTTGCATCACCTCAGACCTCTCTCTCAACAACCAGAATGAACCCCTAGGTGCCCTCACATAGCTGCTGGTATTCTAGACACTCCTCTTATAGATTTGTGATGAATCAATCCAAACCTGCATGTTTCCACCTTAGTTGCTAAGACTTAGAGGAAAGAGCGTCTCCTTAATTTTCCTTATGAAGAAGTTGGTACCTTGGACACAACGCTGTTTCCCTGAAAACTCTTCTTAGTAAGAAGAATAATTTTTTTCTTTGACAAAATAATCTGTTTCTCCAAGTTTTTGAAAACTATTTTAATCTCTACTCTCAATTCCAGAGTGGATGTGTGTTCAATGTCAAGAGCCAGCAGATGCCCCAGGTCAGATGTCTAGGCAAGCAAGAAGGGAAAGGATCCTGTGGCTTCCTAAAGCCAGTTCCCACTTCCCGGAAACAGGGGTGCTTGGCTGGCTCAGTTGGAAAAGTATGCAACTCTTGATCTTGGTGTCATGAGTTTGAGCCTCATATTGGGTATAAAGATTACTAAAAAAATAAATAAATGAATAAAAGTCATATGGCACCATGTACAATATGAGACACAATGGGGACTTTTAATAATCTTCTCATGTTGTATAGTGTGTCATTGCTGAGAAATTTCTGAATGTGTTCAAAGTTTTGGTTAAACTACTTGGCAGTCCTTCACCAGCTTACTCATATAGTGAGATCCCCTTAAGCCCTTGGGTCTGAAGAGGGGCATTCTTGGGGTTGGGACCCAGGGTTTTCAATGAGAGTCCATGTTAGTCATGCCTGGAGGGCACTTATGCTCCTTTCAGGAGCTATTCCTATTCAATCACTGGACTGAAAGTATTCACTCACTTTGCAAATTTTGTTTGGGCAACTACCATGTTTTAAGTTCTGTTCTAGGCGCTGGTCTAAAACTCTTGGCAGCCTATTCCTCAGGAAAGTTACACTGAGAAGGGTCTCCATGTTCTCTCCCACTTTTCTCAGCCCTGTGAGATGTGTTGTGAAAACAAATGTGAGAAATAAGACATGGCCAAGCTCTGACTTCCAACTCGTCAGCAATATTAGCTTCACATCGTCACTGAAACAAATTGACACAAACTTCGCAGTGAAAACAAATATATTCTCTTACGGGTCTGGAGGTCAGAAGTCCAGTATCAGTTTCACTGGGTTCAAGCCAAGGTGTGAGCAGGGCTGGTTACCTTTAGAGGCCCTGCGAAAAGAATCATTGCCTTCTCAGCTTCCAGTGGCCACCTCTATTCCTTGGCTTGTGGCCCCTTCCTCAGCTTCAAAGCACATCACTCCACCTCCACTTCTGTCATCGCATCACCTTTCTAGCTCCCTTCTGGGACCTTCCCTCCCTCTTCTAATGACACAGGTGATTACTTTAAGGGCCCATCCAGATAACCCAGGATAATCTCCCCATCTTAAGATTCTTAACTTAATCACAGTTTCAGAATCCCCTCTGCCATCCATATGAGCTAACATTCTTAGGTTCTGGGGATTAAGATGGGGATGTCTTTGGGGAGAAGGGGGAAAGCCATTATTCAGCCTACTGTAGCAGCCCAGAGCAAAGTTAGGGTGAACCTGCTCTCATGCCTCATGTCAGAGCATGAGCTCCTACCAGCATCTGGCTGGGTTTAGCACCTTATCCGAGTGAACCCCCCTGAAAATCTGAGATTTTCCTGGGGACTTACTTGTGCTCCAGACACACAGGCCAGCTTTTTGGCTATGAGGCTGCCTCTGTTGCCAGTGACCCTGAAATGGCCACTCAGCTGAGCACTGCTGGCCTCCCTGGCCACCCTAAGGCTCCACTCAGGCGTTTGGAGCCAAAAGATCAGTCCTGACAAGCCTCTTTGCCAGATTCAGGTCTCCTAAATGTCATTTGCCTCAGAAACGGCTTGTCTTTGGCCACTGCTATAGCCTCCACTATGATCGCCCGTTAGTCATCCACTGACCCCTCCCAGCCAACAGTAGTTGAGCGGTAGGGCCTCTACTCTGCTCCCTCGCTCTTTCCTGCTTCAACGTGAGCACTTGGTCCTCATGCTGGAACCACCCAGGCATCTCTGTGTAGGGTGACCAACTGTCCCACTTGACCTGGGACCGAGGAGTTTCCCGGGATGCAGGACTTCCCGTGGTAAACCTTGGGACAGTCCCAGACAAACCAGGATGTTAATCCCCCATCTCTGTATCTCAGAATCTGGAGGCATCACAAGCAGCCCCAGAGAAAAAATAAGTTTCTCCCTCCTCTAGTACTAAGACTAGCTGCATTTCTGGCCTCAGAATTAATCATTTCCAGGATAGTTAACCAAGTCGATTATTCTCTTCAGGGGCAATTGCCCCTCATCCCCCAGGACCCAACTAAACAATCATCAAATCATCTGAGAGGGGTACACATCCTGAAGTCTGGGGAGCTCTGTCCAACCTGGGCATCATCCTCCTCATGAGAACTAAAATAAAACAGCCCTTCCTATCAACTGAGCATGTTGCAGGCAGCTCGGCAAGATGTGTGCGGAGGCTCCAAACAGTGAAGGGCCTGGGAATGACAAAGTACAGCAGATTACTGAGCATCTTCTGTGACTCCAGTACTATACTAGGACACACAGTTAGGGGAGGCTGATAACCCAGGACTCACAAACCCCAGATCTAGGTGGGCCCCTGTTATTTCCTACTGGGACATTTGGCTTGACTTGAAGTCTGGATATTGGGGTGGGTCCCACAAAGAGGGGTAAAAACCTAGATTCCACCTGCCCCAGGAGAAGAAGCCACCTTTTGCATCCCCTCAAGGAAAAAGGCTTTCCTGGGGGAAAATCTCTATTTCTTGATGGCACACTCATTCCTGGGGCTGACTGCTAACCTCATGAAAGTACAAGAACATCAATTATCTTGTCATTTCCCCCCAACACGTAGGTCAAGATTTCCAAGAGCCAAATCAGCCCTAGCTGTAGGCAAAACGTCACCATCGAGGTGCAAATGAAACTTCCAATTCAGACTTCTCCTGAGGCAGACTGTGTTGCTAGAACGTGCGTGGGCTTTGCTCAATGACATGTCAAGCAGACGAATGCATACCTGGCACCATCTGTATTCAAGGCTGCCTTACCAGGCATTGGGAGGGCGTCCCTGAATAAATCTCATAGGCTTTAGTGGGAAGAATCCCCAGCGACTCTCAAGTTCATCTACTTTATTTGATGGGTGAATAAACTGAGGCCCTGGGGAGGACAGAGGGGTGCCCAGGAAGCCTGTAGAGCAGGAAGGGGAAAGAACAGTGAACAGAATCCTGGACTCCGGGTCCCCCAGGCAACATTCCTATCAGATCATTAATTAGGGAAAAGGCCAATAGTATCAGCTGACAGGAACCTGGATGAACTGCCTACACTGAGCCAATTGCTTATTGGGTGTTATGTCATTTACTGGGGTGCCCAATTGTCTTATTTTGTCAACCATTGAGGGGTTTCCCTGGAAGGAGCACTTCTGTGTGAAAATGGGAGAGTCCCAAACAGGGACGAGTTGGTTACCCCACATTTAATCCTCTTAAAATCTTATGAAAGAGCCACCATTGCTGCTTCCATTTTAAAGATAAGAAAACTGAGGTTTAGAGACTCTATGTAACTTAAGGCCTCACAGTCAGTAAGTAGTAGAAGCAGCACTGAGACGGGAAATTCAACTCCAGATGCACCAGCGTAACCACTGAATCATAACAGGGATCTTTCCTTTTCTTAAAGATTTTATTTATTTATTTGAGAGAGAGAGAGAGAGCACATAATCAGGGTGAAGGGCAGAGGGAGAAGCAGACTCCCCAGCTAAGCATGGAGCCCCGATATGGACTGGATCCCAGGACCCCAGGATCATGACCTGAGCAGAAGGCAAACGCTTAACTGACTGAGCTACCCGGGCACCAAGAGGGATCTTTCCTAGAAGGTGAGGAATCTGGCACATTCTGGTTTTTGTATTTGGGAGCCATTTACTCTGGAAAGAGAGTCTACGGCACTCATCACGACTCCATACAGGCTGAAGAGAAGGTGTAGGGCGGTACAACAAAAGGTCCCACACTGAGTTGACTTCTCTCTTACTCTGAAGATTAAAAAGTCATCAACCATGAGATCAGGACTCGGGCACAACCCCAGGAAAAGAGGGTGGGAGCTCAGCAGTGCTGGACCAGGTCCTGAGGAGTTGTGAAATCATGCTCCCTGAAAGTGTTTGCAAAGGCGAGGGTCCTTGTTCAGTTGCCGTGACTCCAGCCTGACCTCCACAAGGCTCTGGGGATTTGACCCCTTGAGGACCCCAATGTGAGAAGGCAGAAAGCAGCTCTAAGCTTTATCAGCTCAGCAAGACCACTTCCTCTGCTGCCTGCTTTGGTCAGCAACTAGCAGAGGGTTTGGGACTCCATCAGGAAGGGCCTTCCGCATGCACACCATATAAGCTAACACTCACTGGGTGCTCACAATTTGAAGTATTGTGCTAACTGCTTTGTGTGAGAGAACTCATTCATTTCTCACCATAGCCCTATGAGGTAAACCTATGAGGTAAATGCTTTACTATAGCTGAGGTCACCCAGGTGATAAGAATTGGCCTGGGTTTTGACCCCAAGAAGACTGAACCAGTCATCCCTCTATTGAACACTTGGCTGCTTGCTTCTTCACCCATGACAGTCCCTGTGGCCTGGTTGACTACTGCTCCTCTCCTGTGGCACTGTGAATGTCCCTGCTCCCACTTGGTGCGTACCCTGTCTTTGGAGCCCATCTGGGGGCACTACAACCATCAGCATGGTAACAGAGGTTAACATACCTGCATTAAGGATGGAAAGTGAGAGAAAGAGAGAATGAAGCCTCTTCATGCCCATCTTTGTGTCGCTCCTCAGGATGACCCCAGAGAAAGCAAAACCGAGGGGCTCACAGTTACTCAGCTCTGCAGGGAAGCAGGGGGTTTTCTTCTGCAGGAAGTGAAGGAAAACTCTCGCCCTGGAAAGGAAGGGCTCTTAGCCTACCTGGGCACATCCCAGATCCTTCATCCCTACTTGGCCACTAACCCACACAGCATCCAAATAAGCATTCTACAAGCTAATGGCTCTTCCTCAGTCCCAGATACTTCCCTGTGTTTCCAGACTATACAACCAGGCAGAGTTGTATAGTTTGTTTGGGGCACAAGGGTGCATGGCCAAGGGGACTCACTGAGGTCCAGATGTGCTCCACTCACCAAGCCATGTGCCCTGGTAGGAGGCTACATTTGCCTGAAGGGAAGGATGTCCTTCTCCTACTTGCACAAAGGCACCATATGGATCGGTGGAAGCTTTACATTTTCTATCTGCCCCTTGGACAGCTCTACCTGGTATCTCACAAGCATCTCAAACACTACATGACTAGACTGAACCCTTGATTTCTGGTCCCCTGAGCCTGCTCCACTGACTTCCTCAATGATTGGCACCTCTGTTTACCCAGTTACTCGATCCAAAAACATTATATACTCTTCTCCTTTCACTGCTCCTCACATCTAAGCCAGCAGCCAGTCCATCAGCTCTGCCACCATTCCAGCCAGCTCTCCTGGCTTCTGAAGCTCCCATCCCAGGGAAAACACCATAGTCTTCTGCCTGGATTGCCACAGTGACACCAATCATGTCACTCCCCTGCTTCACAGTCCCTCTGGGGGATCCTCCACATTTTTAGAATGTTAACATCTAAACTTCTCACAGCAGCTTAACAGATACCTGGGATCCACACTTACCCCCTACCCGCCAGCAGCCTGGACCTGGGGTCATCATAAAGGATTCCTGCCCAAGTGAGGAGGCAATGAAAGAGGGTTGGGTGGGCCATAAATAGCCACTTGTGGAGGAGGAACCCCATGCCAAAGAACTGTGTTTGGGGCTTGCTAGTGGGAAGCGGAAGAAAGATCTCTGAGGATCCCATGAAAGTGCCCAGTTGGGAAAGATCCAAAAGTTATCTACGTGCCACAGGGAAAACCAGAATGTCAGATTCTAGATCCAGGGAAAAGAAGCCTTTCTGGGGTGTCTTGCTTCCCTCTCCACCTCCCTCCCCAACCTTAGTCCATCCTCAAAGACAGGGACAACAGAACAGCTAGTAAATGGAGGATGCGCTGGAGTGAGGAGGAAAATAGGCAGACCACAACCTGCTGTCCCCACTGAACACCTCCCAGGTGAGGTAAGGAGAGGTCTGGACTGGATATATATCTGATTACGCAATGGTGGCTACCTGAGTTTTTCCTATAGAGAGTTGAAGGAGCGGGGATTTGCAGAAGCCAAATCCAGCTCATTCCATAAATTGCCAACATGAAAGTTGGAGATGTAAAGTGCAAGGCATGTCCAGGGGATGAGTCACTCCATGCAACTTATGGAATATGAAATATGCTGGGGGAGTTTCAGGAGTAGTGATGAGTAGCTGGCAGAGACAGATCACATTGGTCTCATGGGTCTGGTCAAATAACCGGAACCTTACCCTGACAGCAGTGGAAAACCATAGATGGTTGTAGACAGGGAGTACCACAATCTGATTCATGTGTTCTAAAGTTCATTCTGAGTGGGGAGAATGGACTGAGGGGTCAGAACAGAGGTCTGACGAGGCCTGAACAAGGACAAAGGTCGCGGGGCTGGCAGATGGGAGGGAGACTGGTGAGAAACAAAGGAAATGAAACTGGCAGAGCAAGCTCTATTGGTCCTAGGGTCTCCTGCTTCCCCAGTGAGTCACTGAGGTCTGTGGGAGGAGCCCAGCAGCTCCTTAATGCAGGTCCCAGGCTGGGTGTTTCCATTTGTTTTCTCACCCAATCCTCAAATGACTCCTGAGGTAGAAATCATCATCCCTCCATGGCCAGTGAGAAGACTGGCTCAGAGAAGCCCAGTCATTTGTTGGAGGCCACACATCTGGCTAGTACAGCAGCCCGGACTGGAATCCAAGTCTGTTCTGGGGTAGGGGCACTAGGCCACACAGTCCTGAGTTTGTGGACAGACACACATGCCAATACCTAGGGCAGCCGTTCACACAAGGGACCTGGGTGTGTTAAAATGGGCAGCCAGGTACTCCCTCACCGGGGCCATTGAGAGGAAAAGCCAAAGTGCCAGAGTCACTGAGGATCCTAACTGACATGGCAGGGAACCAGACAAGGTACACACTGACAAAAACAAGGACAAGAGGCGTGGAGGAAAGCTGAGGTGGCCAAGGTCCCCAGCAGAACGTGGGCTGAGAAATTACAAGGAGAGCCTGCCCTCACCTCACTGGCAGCCCAAAGGCCAGGGTCCTTCCTTTCCTGCCCCTTATGAGAGAGGAGGGTCACAAGTGACTGACTGTCTGGTCATCTACTCACAAGGGGACAGAGCAGGGCCAGGGCAGGCCGAGGTGCATAGGACTGCCCAAGTCCCAGGCCTGTTTCTAAGTGATTTACACTGAACTCATTTAACCCTCTTAGTGGCCCATGGTGTAAGTTACTGTCATTATCCCTATTTTCTAAATGGGTATATGGAGGAACAAAGAGGTTCAGTAACTTCCCAAGGTTGTACGATATCTGGTAACTAGCCAAGCTGGGGCCTCAACCCAGGTGGTCTGGCTCAAGTACAACAGCTGTGTGCTACACTCACCCACTCCTCCAACCTATAGTCCTCTGGCTGCCTGCTCCCTGTCCCAGCTCCCCCACCTCACAAATGGTCCTATTCCCTCCGCCTAAAGACCTGTACAGGCTGTGGCTGAGTGACCTTGATCCAGCCATGGCCTCTGGATACAACCTTGGCTATCTAGCCAACCCCTAAAATCTGCCCTGACCTGCTCAAGTGCCTCAGGCAGGAGCCATCAGATGGACCATCCCCATCCACTCAGCCTGAGGGGAGTCAAGCTGGGCTTTTGGGGTGGAGAATGGGCATCCTTGCAGGCAGGCTGGGCCACAGTAGGTCAGATGAGGGCTGAGAGCCGGGCCTCCTGGTGTCCCTCCCACCACAGACCACAAACCACAGAGACACCGAGCCCTTTGTTCCACCCAGTTTAAAATAAGTTAGGCCTTGCTCCACAGTAAGAAGTGCCAGGCCACCCTCCTAAAATGGACTCATGTGCCAGGGAGATCTGTGAATGCAACCTGGTGACCCACTATGACCATATTAACTCCTGCCTCTCCATGACAGGCTGCAGAACAGTCCTTAATCCAGACAGGACTGCTCTTCTCATCCTGTCCTGGTCACTCTGGGCTCCCCTGCCTCCCAAAGAAGCAGTCACAGCAGAAAAATGGGAAGCAGTGGAAGTTCTGTGGGTACCAAAGGCATGGAGACAGGGGTGTTGGGCACCTAGGGCAGGCCAGAATCGGGCCTCAGCCTTTCCTGCTCTTTCTGCTAAGCTGCTCTTGGTCATCTCCAATGCCATCTCTGTAGTTCAGCCCACCAGGAAGTTGAGCCAGTCTATTATCCCATTTTAAAGGTAAGGCAGGTGAGCCTGGAGAGGTAAGACCTACCCAAGGGCAGCCAGCGAGCAAATGGCAAAGCCAGGATTCAAACTCCAGTCTGTTCCTATAGCCAAGGGCACCCTGCCTCATGACCACCCTATCACAACACCCAGGAAAAGTCGTGTCTTGTTCTGACGCCCCAGGACACCCTAGACATGCCACCAAGGCTGTGAACATAAAGCCTGCCATCCCCTCCGGGAATTTTTCCTAACCACAAAACTGTGATTTTTCCCTTTCATTTATTTTTCCACTCACCCACATGAAGAAGGCATAAAGAAAACATAATAAGAGAGCTCCCAAACTAGAGATGCACCATAATGGCAGAGAAGTTTAACTATAAATAGAAGAAAACTGGCCTCTCCAAGCTGTCCAAGATGGTCTGATTAGGCAGAGGTCTGCACCCTCTCATTAAGCAGCCTCACTGTCCTACCTTGGACCCTCAGAGGCAGTTGCATGGGGTGTGAGGTGGTCAGCAGGGCTGGGGAGACACTCACTGGGCGTGCTGCACAGATAAGCTTTGGGGGAGGGAATTTGGGCATCCATCTATTGTGGATGGGGTGGAGGCTGGGGGTAGGTTGTGGCAGGGGTCACCTTGGCTTGGGAAAGATGCCAGGTGCCCTCCCAGGACATATTCTTTTTTCCCTCCAGTACATATTCTTTTTTATTTTTAAGATTTTATTTATTTATTTGACAGACAGAGATCACAAGCAGGCAGAGAGGCAGGCAGAGACAGCGAGAGGGGGAAGCAGGCTCCCCGCCAAGCAGAGAGCCCGATGCGGGGCTCGATCCCAGGACCCTGGGATCATGACCCGAGCCGAAGGGCCACCCAGGTGCCCCTCCAGTACATATTCTTAAACAAAGCCCATGAATGTTCAAGGAGATTCAGAAGCAGCAAGTTGAGCACCACTGACAGGTGACCTTCCTTGGGTATTTACTGTATGTCAGGCCCAGCACTGCCTCTAAATGATCTCATTTAATTCTTCCAATAATCCTGTGCAGTAGTATTATGATTGCCCTTGTTTTACAAATGATGCCCAGAGAGGTTAAGCAAGTGGCCCAGGGTTGCACAGCAGGTAAACGGTGGAAACAAGATTTGAACCCAGGAAGCTGTCTCCAGTGCCTATAGGTCTAACCATGATACTACACTGTTCCCCTGAGAAGGCTGTGGAAGACACTTCAATCAGCCCTGAGGGGGTCTCTGGCCTCAGTCCCATCTGGTTTGACAGGCCCTGGGGAAGGCTTGGCAATGTATGAATGCATCAGGAAGCCAGGAGGAAGAGTGGAAGGGAGGGGCTGCTGACATGGAGGATGACATTCACAATACTCAGAGCTATCCAGCAAGAGTGACAAGTTGCATCCATCAGGATGTAACAAACCTAGGGGAAATGTGAAGAGCAGGGATTAGTCCCCAGAACTAAGACTGAATATGGGAGAAAGTTGTTGTGCTAGGTCTTTTGTTGTTGTTGTTAATAAGTTTATTTTTAATGTTTTTAAAATTAAACTCTATGCCCATTGTGGGGCTTGATCTCATGACCCCAAGATCATGTGTAAGCTCCACCGACAGTCAGGTGCCCCATGTGCCAAGTCTTAACAGGTACCCATCAGAGGGGTTGGTTAGAGAGGCCCACATACCAGAGTCTGGCCCGGGTCACAGCTCCAGAGTAAGCAGGCACTGGGGGTATAGGTCCCCTGGAATGAGGGAGGTAATCTGGGCTGCAGATCCTTAAGTTTATAGACCTCCAGGGTCCCTAAAGTCAGGGTCACCAGACCCAGAGCTGAGGGCACCTGGGGCCATTGATCCTGCCTCCCAGCTTGTGTCTCCATCTACTACCACCTCTCTGGCCAGAGTATGAACTATCCCATTGGTTATAAATGAGTCCACAAAGTCCAAAGGCAACAAAGCTCTGCCAGGTGGTGATGGTTCTGCATGGTATCAAGATGTCTAGCATAAATTGGGGCCCCTGCGTCTGGTGTGAGGTGCTCTTGAGCGGGTAGCCTAAAGGATAATGTGGTCTAAGGATCTATCCTGGAGGACGGTGCCAGAACAAAGGAGGCAAAAGGCTATGCCCCAGAGTCCTGCTGGGGGAGGGGGTTTGAGGGGACCAGGGAGGAGCCTTCAGGTAGAAAGGACCCAAGCTAAGGCAAAATGGTCTGGTGACATGCCCCAGACTGCTGTGGGTAGAGGGCAGAGCTAGTCCTCCCCTCAGGGACCCACAGAGCCTGGTAATGCTCAATCCTAGGAGGCACCTCAAATACAGAAAGGATAGCCGCCTGGGAAGCTGTCAGGCACTCTTAGTGGAGTCCTGAGATTTGTAGAAAAGGAAATGTTCCACCTCGGACCTAGAGTGAAAATCACTGAGACTGCTGTGGTTTCCCTCCTCAAACCTCCAAGCGGAGGTCTTTGTCCATCAGGAGCCTGGCCACAGTGCTCAGGACAGGGGGGTGGGGGGGCATGCCCTGAAGCCCCAGACTGGTCCAGTCCACTCAGACTCCAGGAGTGGCCTAGAAAACAAGACAAAGGGGCCAGGAGAGACAGCTTCAGCTTGGCCTGGACACTGCGCCCAGCTTTTCCAGGAGCTAAGTCAGTGATACAAAGGCTGGCTTCTTTCTCTTGAGTAATGTGCTGGTACTAATAAGGCCACTGCCTAACAGATTTATAGAACCTCTGATTTCACAATCACTGAGGGCCTCACAAGTATTAATTAAGGCTCAAAACCCCTGGAGTCTGGAGCGGATTCTCATTAACCTCATTCTACAGAGGCTATGACTCTGCTTCCTTCTTAGAACTCTGTGGATGTGGCAGTGGCTCCAGCCCTGGGAGCCAGGCTGACAGGGTTCCCTCCCTATGTCACAGGGGGTGGGGGAGGCTTGGAGGCTCACGATGACACCAAGAAACTCATGTCAGGTTCAGACCAGACAGTCCTCGGGTTCTACTAGAGTAGCTGACACAGAAAGGATTTCCCTTCTTTCGGCTTTTTTTTTTTTAAGAGGTATGTATGTATGTACGTATGTATGTATTTTTGGCGGGGGGAGAGAGAGAGAGCACACACAGTGGGGAGAGGCAGAGGGAGAGAAGAATCCCAAGCAAACTCCCTGATGAGCACAGAGTGTGACGCAGGGCTTGATCCCACAGCCCTGAGATCATGATCTGAGCTGAAATCAAGAGTCGGACACTCACTGAGCCACCTAGGTGTCCCTTGCCTTTTTTTGTTTTTTAAAGCAGAGAGTTGAGATACCAGCCCCTGGTAACCACTATTGTACTTTCTCTCCATGAATTTCTAGTCTAGACACCTCATGTAAATGCAACCACACAATATATGTTCTTTTGTGTCTGACTTATTTCACTTAGTGGAATGTTTTCAAGGTTCATTCTGGCTTGTTTTTAAGTTATGAAACATGTCAACTGAAAGTACAGAAAACAGTATGCAACATGTCTCCTTGGCTTGAGCCATACATCCCAGATTTATTAAATCTGTTAGCCATTTTGCCATCTTTTTTTTTTTTTTTGGTAATGTCTTCTCCAGAGCTAATCCAGTTCTGAAGTTAATATGTTCTTTCTTGTTCATGTTTTTTATATTTTTAAGTTTATAATCATAATAATATATGGTACTATTTTGTATCTTTAAAACATATTTAATCTACATGATGACTTAGTTAACACTGGCACATTGTATATTTGAAAATTTCTTTTTTTTTTAAAGATTTTATTTATTTATTTGACAGACAGAGATCACAAGTAGGCTGAGAGGCAGGCAGAGAGAGAGAGGCAGAAGCAGGCTGCCTGCTGAGCAGAGAGCCCGACGTGGGGCTCAATCCCAGGACCCTGAGATCATGACCTGAGCCCAAGGCAGAGGCTTTAACCCACTGAACCACCCAGGCTCCCCAAGGTGTTCAACTCTTAAGCAATCTTTTTTTTTTTTTTTAAGATTTTATTTATTTGTTAGAGAGAGAGCAAGAGAGCACAGGCAGACAGAGAGGCAGGCAGAGGCAGAGAGAGAAGCAGGCTCCCTGCCGAGCAAGGAGCCCGATGTGGGACTCGATCCCAGGACGCTGGGATCATGACCCGAGCCAAAGGCAGCTGCTTAACCAACTGAGCCACCCAGGCGTCCCTCTTAAGCAATCTTTAAATGGTGTCATATATTGTCTACTTTGTCATTTGTTCTCCACACCACGCTATATTTTTGAGATTAATTCTTCCTGATATATACAGCCCTGGTTTGCTCATTTTTACTGCTGTACAGAGTTCCTATGACTGTGTACCTCATATGCTGGGTTTATCCAGGGGGTTCCCACATCTGGATTCTTACCAGAGAAGCCAGGATTACTCCCATCTGAGCTGGGTAGACACAGATAGCTCCTAACCAGAGAACCTGCCACCCTGCAGAAAAAACTGTGTACCTAAACGGGCCTGGAGCCCCAGCGCTCCATCCCAGTTCGGGCTCTGTGTTTAGTTATGAGGGGCCTGGCCTGGCCAGTTGGTGCAAGAGCAGCACTTCAGAGAGGGAGCTAACCCTTCCCAGGTCCCTATGATTCGCTTCCCACCTTAGTCTCTCTTTCTGAGTTTCAGAATCCCTTGAGAGGGTGACAAAGCTTGAAATTCCTCTCCCCATGGAATTTTACACACAGAGTCTTCAAGCTCACCTGTAGGGCCCCCAGGGTTGGGCTCTGGCCACATCTTTCTGCCGGTTTCTCTGTACAACTTAGGGAGCCCTGTGGCTTGAAGGTATTAGGGAGGAGTAACTAGCATTGTGCACCTGGTAGAGGCAAAAATAAATGCTTGCTGAGTGAGCGAGCAAATGTGTGGATGGATGAGAAAATACTCAGAGCTCCTGGCACTGGGCCTAGTAGGTGCTCAGAGAGTGGCTGGGATTAATGTGTGCGTGTATGTTTTAAGTCAGGTTGGATGTAGTAAAATCCACCCTTTGTAGTATACAGTTCTATGAGTTTTGATAAATGCACAGCTGTGTAATCATCACCACAGTAATGGAAACATATAAAATATTTCCATCACTCAAAAGTTTCCCTTGTGCTCCTTTGTAGTCAATCCCCTCTACCTCCACCCCCAATCCAGATGCTGGCAACCCCTGATCTCTCTCCTGACCTGATAGGTTTGCTTTTCCCAAAATGTAACTAGAATAACATCATGGAGCCTTTTGAGTTTGGCTTCCTTCACTTAGCATAACATGTTTTGCGATTGATCCCTATTTTTGCTTATATCATACCATAGGTTTGATTTCCTTTTCATTGCCAAGGAATATTCCACTGTATGGATGGATCACAGTTTGTTTATCCATTTGCCAATTGAAGGACATTTGGGTTATCTCCAGTTTGGGGCAATTATGGATAAGGCCACTATAAGTGGTTTCATAGAGGTTTTTGTATAAAGATAAGTTCATTTCTCTTGGGTAAATATATAGGATTGGGATTTCTGGGTCATATGGTGAGTGAATGCTTAACTTTACAAGAAGATGCCAAAGTGTTTTCCAAAGTGGGTGCACCAGTTGCCTCCCCTCCAACCATGTCTAAAAGTTCCAGTTAATTTGCATCCTGACCAGGACTTGATACTCTTAGTTTTTTTCTTTTGACCATTCTAATAGGTATGTGGTGGTATCTCCTTGTGGCCTTAGTCGGCAATTCCCTTATGATTTCTTATTTTTTTTTAAAGGATTTTATTTATTTATTTGAGAGAGAGAGAGAGAAAGAAAACAAGTCAGGGGAGGAGCAGAGAGAGAAGCACTCTCCCTATGGAGCAGGGAGCCGGATGCAGGGCTGGATCCCGGGACCCTGGGATTATGACCTGAGCTGAAGGCAGATGTTTAACCAACTGAGCCACTCAGGCAACCCCCTTATGATTTTCAATTGATGTACTTTATTGCTAGTCAATCCCACGACATGTGGTCTGTGGCTGGCCAGGGCTTCAGGTCCAGATACTGCTCCCCTGAAGTGCTGGGAGAACCCAGGATACCATGAGGCCTTTTCAGGGGCAGGAGTCAGGCTCAGGACTGTGCTGGGAACCCCATTTTGCTCAAAATGAGTGGGTGCCTGCTGTCCCACCATGCTGAGTTCCTCACTGTGATGGACCAGTTGCTGAGTAATGACTCGGGCCAGGCTGTGACAATTGGTGCTGAAAATACCTCCAGCCACCCACAGTGGCCCCTCTCAGGCATAGATGCACTTGTGGTACCAGGAGTGGGAGTAAAAGATGGGGTGGACCTGCCTATGCTCAAGGTCCTGTGGTGGCTTCCAGTGAGCGCCACTCCAAAACTGCCAGAAAGAGGTAATGCCCCGTTTAGTAAGTAGAGCTCTACAGAGTGGGATGGGGTGGAGTGTCTGCTTCTGCACCCAAAATGGGCTCTTCAGTGACTCATGACCAGATCTCGTCACCCTGCCTACTGCCCGGCTCCTGCTATGAAGAATCCTAAGGGAGGCTGCATGGGGTAGGGCCTCAGCCTTTGCTTCACCATCCAGAGAGGCCCAGACCCAGGTCCCTGGCCTTTCCTCTATTTTGCTATCTCTTCCCATGATCACAGCCCAACTAGTACCCCCGGAGAAACACTGCCTGGCCCTCTGACCAGGGCTCCCATTGTTTGCCTGTCCCCATTCCCAGCCCCTGCTGGTATAGATTCCAGAGAGATGCCTGCCTCCTCAGGCCTTCTTTCTTAGGAGTTCTCTCCTCCAAGGCCCCTGCTCAGTTGTAGATAAGCGGACTGGGTCTTGCTCCCTTTTATGTTCCTTCTCTGGATCCTCCTACACCAGCTCCCTGCCCTCCCAAGACTGGTATGGGAAGGGGGACAGATAAAGGCAGGATTTCTGCAAGGCCTGGTACAGCAGGGAAGGCTTTTGGCAGGAGGCAGAGGACTGAGCTGGGACAGGGAGCAGGGAAGGTTTGGAAGAGGGAGGGAAAGAAGGTCAAAGAGCCAGGTGTAAGAGTTCTGCTAGGGATATGAGGGCATGAGGGGAGAGGGAGGGGATAGTGTCTGCCCACATCTGAAGGATCTGAGGTTTAACTCTGGAAGGGCTCAGTGACCATTAGGAAGCCAGAGTCAGAGGCTCATCCAGCCTGCTCATTTCCCCCACCATCCCCAACCCAGACATGCAAGAGCTCCAGGTCACCCTCCCTCTCTTCCTTGTGAGTGGAAGGCCTAGGAGCTCAGGGCCTCCCTGTGTGGGTGCTTGTTCCTGCCTTTCCATCACTCATGCAGCAAGCAGCCAGGGGCATCTCTTCACCCTTGAGAAGGCAGGTATGGGAAATACAGAGAAAACCCCAGAAGCTTTATGCAGGTGATTCACGCCATTCTGGACTGTATGCCCCACATCTGCAGCTTGCAGGTGGCACAGGAGGCCTGGGGGAGGGTTTGCTGCCCCAATACAGCACTAAGATCACAGCCTCCCTCCTCAGGCCATGCCCTACCCAGCTATTCCGCATTCCTCCTCACTCACCTGAGGCCATCATCCCAGGCAGGACTCCTGGCAGAGCTGTTGAGATCTATAGGGTGCTCTCTGCTCTAAAGTTCCTGAGTCATTGGCAGGAATTCATGCCCTGGGTCTAGGGATGCCCAGCATGTACCATCTGGCTGGGGGCCAAACACCTCATTGCCAGGCCTCCTTCCCAGGATTTCTCAGGCTGGCGCCACCACCTGGGGCCTGCTCTGGCTTTTATCATCAAATCTAGGCGAGTGCCCTGGACCCAGAATAAAAACAACCAGGCTATCTCTTCTGCGTGCCACACACCACCCAGCTCATCATACAGCTTATCTTCTAGCACTGGACCTCTGCCAGACTCTCCCCACCCTTGGGCTCCTCACCTCCACTGTCTATGCCCGAACCACTTTCCCCACTCCTGCTGCTGCTATTGTTGTGATAGCCTGGTGGGCAGGAAGGCCACTCATCAACTAGGCATGACCAGGCAGGCTCTCTTCTCTAAAAGGTTCAATGGACAAGGGCAGGAGGGCCCTGCTGGTGGCGCCACAGGGCAGGGAACAGGGCCAAGTCTGTTCCAAGTCAGTGCCCACTGGGTGCCTCCTGTACAGCAGCCTGGAACACCAATCACTCCCCCAGGAGCCCTCAGAGCCCATGTGCATAAGCTTGGTCATTTCTGGCCAGGGCCTCAGCTGCTCCTCCGCCCTCTCTGGGCCTCTGGTTCCTCACACATCAAACAAAGGGTTGAGAGGAAGTCACTCAGTGCTCTTCCAGCTCCGAAACACTAACACTGAAACTCTAGGTGATTCAAAAGACTTGTGAGCAGCCCCTAGGCCAGAAGTAGATGACCATGCACAATCATGTTCCTCATGACCAAATCAAACCTCTGTAATTGTCAAATTCTGTGGAATCTGGGATGTGAGCTAAGGGCTGGGCCCCAGAATTAGAACTTTAGCTCTTCACTCACTTCCAACACTTGGCATTAACTGCCAACAAGTCGTAGCCTGAACTGTTCAAAGTGAACATCTTTGATCTATCTTTTCAAACCCAGTTCAGAGGTTCTGTGCCCAGGGCTTTGACCCTCCCGGGGCCCAGACTGAAGACGAGGGAACACGTAGGTGTTGACGTGCAGCCCATGTGAGCAGAGTCCACATCAGCTCGGACAGGTGAAGGGAGTCTCTCTTGAGGTCACCAGGGGAGGTGGCACAGGCGACTGGAACCCAGGACTTTGGGCTTTTCCCACATGTCACCAGCACACTTTCTTCCACATTGCACAAATCCAGTGGCCACCTGCCCTTCCACCTCCACACTATGTTGAGGGTGAACTCTGGTTATGGTGAGCACCATTCTGAGGTCTCCTGTGGACGGAGCTTTGAGCAGGTCAGTAAAAACCAGAGAAATGCATCTGAACAGTGCTAAACTCACCATGCTTAACCAGACAAAGGTCACATGATATCAACACTCAGTGATCACAACTGAAACTCAAATCCTTAACAGGTATCAAACTGAGAACTTTGACTTCCCTGCCAGGATCTGGCTTCTCTTCTCCTTCCTTCCTGCCCTGAGGAGGAGGTCCTCATGAGAAACTGAGGCCTTTCCTTCCTAAAGGCTTAAAGTTTTAGGAGTCTTTCCCTGCTTTAGGAGTCTGAGGCCAGAAGGGACCACAGTGCCCTTGTTTCCCAGGTGACTAACTAAGCCTCCCCGAGTCAGTCCATGCTGAGAACTGTCAGACATGAGTCAGTGACATCCTGTTGAACCAGGAGGACACCTGAAGTCCCCATCTTCACCTCAGTGAAGGATGCCTGCTCAGGCAGGTGATGGAAGCATGGGTGGAGCCACAAAGCCTTCCTTCTATTCCTCCAAACAGCCCTCCAAGTATTTGCTACTTATGCAGTCAGTGGCTGGTGGGAACTGGGAGACAGCAATGTCACTAAAACCATGAAGAGAGAAGAGAAGAGAAGAAGCATGAAGAATCAGAGAAGAGAGCTAGCGTGAGACAGTGCTGACTCTTCTCTTTCTTAACCACACATCTGTCCTAAGTCCTTCGTCCTCCCACTGCTGCTGCCTGCTCAGATCTTCCCTCGCCTCCTCCAAATGACTTCCCTGCCCACGGACTATCCACACTAGAGTCTATCCTCCACACTGGCTACCAGGGTCCCTTTATCAAACATGAGCCTGATCTAATCACCATTTTGTGCTGCTTCCGTAAAATCCATCCAAAAACCTGGTATAGACTGGGGGATTTCATAACCTGACTCGAATCTGCCTGAGTCACCTCTGGTTCCAAAGAGGCTTAATGAATGTGAATGAATGAACAGCACACTCAAAACTCTGGTGGGCTCACACCCTATAGATAGCAGCATCCAGAAAGGACAGGCCCCAGCAGTGGGCAGAAGGACATGGATTTTGGTCTTGCCCTCTAGTCCTGGATGCTTCTCCAGAGCTCCCACCTGTGGGGAATGTATCTAGATTAGCAACCTTCACCTGGTGGCGGGGGAGGGGGTATCCCCAGGGCTCTGGAGCCCTCCGTTCTACAGCTCCTCCTGACACTCTGGTTGGAATGCCACTTCTCTGGAACAGGGCTATGAATCAGAGATCACAGCCATTCCTACAGCTGGCTGGGGCCGCCACATAAGCTGAAATCATTTATTTACATAAAAATTCATTTCTGTGGAATTTGAGCTTTAATCTGTGATCTGTGGCCTCATTATGCCCAAAGGGATTTTCTCAAGTTCTGAGCTGGAAGTGCTCTTTGTTCATTATCCTTCGGTGCTACTCAATTCTCCCAACTCCTGAGGCATTATCGATGACAAGCCTCTCGAAATGACGCCAAGTCCCTGACATCATCTTTGGGAAAGAATTCCTGGATACCCTCCTTCCCTTTCCTGGTCCCAAGGAGTACATGTCTCAGGGCTTCAGCTGTAGTCACTAGCTGGGCAAACCCATGGAGACTCTGTTCTGAAAGTTCATCCTGCAGACTGTAGCCAGTCAGAAGAAGGCATGTCTGGGATAGGACTGCAAAATAAACCAGCCACTTTGGAAACAGTATGGCAATCTCTTTGAAAGTTAAACATATGGGATGCCTGGGTGGCTCAGTTGGTTAAGCTGCTGCCTTCAGCTCAGGTCATGATCCCGGGGTCCTGGGATCGAGTCCCACATTGGGGGGGGGGGTCCTTGCTCAGCAGGGAGCCTGTTTCTCTCTCTGCTTCTGCCTGCTTGTGCACTTCTCTCCCTCCCTCTCTCTCTCTCTCTCTCTCTGACAAATAAATAAATAAAGTCTTAAAGAAAATAAAAGTTAAACATACCTCTGTCATATGACATGACCATTTCATTCCAGATACTTAGTGGAGAGAAACAAAAGCACATATCCACAGACACCCGCACACAAATATCCACCAGCTTAGTGTGTAGTAGGCCAAAACTGGAAACAACTGAAATGTCCATCAGTAAGCTAAAGATGGACAAATTGTCTATCCATACGACAGAATCATACTTAGCAATGAAAAGGATTTACCTGTTAATATATACAACAACATGGATGAATCTCAAAAGCAATTATGCCGAGTGATAAGAACAAACAAAAATATTACATACTGAATGAGTTCATTTATGTAAAATTCCGACAGCCAACTAATCTGTAGTGACAGAGCAGATGGGTGGTTGCCTAGAGATAGTGGGGATGGGAGAGAGAGATGAAAAAGGGACACGAGGAGACTTTTGGGATTGATGGATATATTCATTATCTGGATTGTGGTTATGGTATCACAGGTGTTTACATATGTTAAAACTTACCACATTGTACACTTTAAGCACATTCAGTTTATATATATAGTATATAGAACTTAAGAAATATCATACAACTTAGGAAGCTTATATATATTAATTGTAACTTAATAAAGCCATTCTTAAAAAAAGAAGAAGAGTCTCCTTGCACCTTGAAGGCTGCACTGCAGCCTTCTGTTGCCCTCAGGATACAGTGAGCACCCAGCTCTAGCAGGCTGGTCACCCTCTCTAGCCTCATTTCTTGTATCTTTCTTATATGGCAACCCCTCAGTTGTGGCTTCCTGAATGTGCCACGCTATTTTACACTTGTGCATGCCATCCCCTCAGCCAACAGGCCTGTCTCCTGCCTCAACCACCTGGAGAACTCCTACTCCATTGTCAAGGCCATGCGTATTAATTCCTCTCCACAGCAGCCTTCCCAACCCTAGCAGGTCCCTGTAAACAGCTCCTTCCTCTGTACTCCACAGCCAAGTGCCCAATTTGCTGTTAACATCTATTTGTCCCAACAAACTGTGGGTTCCTTGAGGCTAGGAATGGTGTCACATCCAACCCCATCTTGTCTGTGTCAGGCCCATGGGCATCCATGAAGCTTTCATCAGTGAACTAAATATGCCCAAGAAGGTGGAGTGGGTCAGCATGTGGTGGGGTATGAGAGGTTCAGAAGAACAGGAGCTAAGAGGCGGGAAGAGCCAGGAAGGCAGAAGGCACAGCTTTCAATGAGAGGCAGGCTGCTTCCCTGAGAAGGGAAGAGACTGCGCTGATCGGATTTCAGCTAGATCCTCAGGTGGGTGGGGTTCAGGAAGCTGGAATCCCTGCTTCGCCACATAAGGAGCTTTGGCACAGGGGTCCTGAGGTCTCTGCTTCAACACTCATCAGGAAATCCCAACATCTGTTTGTTTGTCTGCATTTGCCATGTTTGGTGAAAAATGGCCTCAGAAACTACACCTGCAGTTAGCAGCTCAGAGAGATGGAATGGATAGCAGACCCGGCCATGATTCCTGGACACAGTGAGAGAGAACCACTGCAAAGAGAACCCCATGACCTCCTAAAGCCTTGGGTAACTGCCCAAGAGTCCTGGCCTCTTTCTCCTCCATGGATTCAGGGGTCCTAAGCAGGCCCCTGGCTGGATGACTGTGTAGGGGTGGCATTTTCTCCACCTAGACTTAAGTCTTGGCATTGTCATTCAGCTGTAGCCCAAGGTGAACTGGTGTTTATGTAGGGAGGTGGGCCACACAGGCAGAAGAGAGCTCCCACTCTGCCTGATCAATCAGGCAAGTACAGGACGCCCAGGGGAGATCATTCTTCAAGGATCAAATCTGGAGGATAAATACCCAGAAATGATGCCCCACAAGCTTCTAGGTTGGTAACTAAAGACACATGTGCCAGGGGCTGAAAATCCCTGCACCACTGGAGCATACTGGCAAGGAAGGACAGCTAAGAGCCAGAGGCAATGCACAGGGATAACAAGCCTGAGTCCAATGAAGAAATGCATCATTTGTTCAATGACCATCAAACTATTTTCTTATGTCACAGGCAGATGATCATAAATGAAACACTTCTTGCAAGATGCAAGTGACACCATGGTGGCTGATCCCATTATTTACTCTGGGGCAGAACCAGCCATGAGTCGGTTACTCTCAGGTCCCTCCAAGCTGGTTTAATAACTGGTTTTCCACCAAAGGACTTGTTAAAGGTTAGCGTCTCCTAGAAGGTATCTCATGGCACCTCTCTTGGAGATAGGGCTTCTAATGTCCTATCGTTCAAAAATTTATCAAACTGGCATCCCAAAGTGAGATCTTACAAACTCATTCTTAGGCCCCCACACTCTAGGGGTGGCACCAACTTCAGGCCTGCAGCTCAGGGTCACTTGGCACCTGGGCACAGTATGGCCTGGCAGTGCCCGTGGGAGGAACCCTGGTTGTGCTTTGTCTGGTGGGGCTGAGTGGGCCACTGGAGGCCCAAGGGAGGTGGAACTGGGTACGGACCAGAGCGTGTAGACAGTTCTTGAAATTGTGAATCCTGTTTATAGCCCTGGTTTTTCTGGGTTTCCTATGCAAATGCCAAAGGAAGTGCTTATCCAACTGGTTTCCCCAGAGGCTATGCAGCTGCAGCTCCCAAACAGCTATACTTCCGGCACACCTTAAAAAGTGTCCTGTTCCCCCACCAGTGGGACAGTCCACCGTATTCCTCCTCCCCTGACCCCTACCAGACTGCTGTGGACCCCAAGCAAAGTGCCTACCCCCAGCAGAGCCCCAACGCACAGCAAGGCATGTACCAAACACAGCGCCCTTGTGTCCCTCCTGCTCGCGTCATCCACCACACCAAGGGGCTGCAGCCCAACCGCATGCAGGGGACAGTGTACGCTGCTTCCATCCCTCCACCTAGAAGCAACGGTGTCACCATGGACATGGTGCCTGGGACCACTATGGCCGTGTCAATAGGTACCCTGCTGACCACCCACTCCCCAATTTCTGCTACCCACCATGCAGTCACTGTGCCCTGGGTGCCCTGTGTACTGGGGCCTGGGGAACGCCCATCTACAGCTAAGTACACTGTCCGTGGTGATCATCCTGCCAGTGTTGAAGGATGGAGATGTGCAGTCACATCATGGAGGCTCCACAGCTGGTGCTGCACGCCTCACACCTCCAGCCCCGACTTTCTTCTTAATGCTCTTGACACCTAGCCAAACACTACTGTGGTCCGGCCCAGCAGGTCACGGCACCATTAGTCTCCAGCTAACTCTGTGGTTGGTCCTAGAGCAAATCTTGTTTTGTGGGCTGTCTGGCAATTTTTTAGCTAATGGTAATGATAAAAAGGGTATTAATCTTAAAAAAAAAAACAAAAACGAGCAATCCCACACTCTACCTTAAAAAAGTTGCTAAGACTCTTGGCACCTCAGTATCTCCCATTGCAAAGGGTCTGTAATTCACTTCCTTTCATTCATTTCACAAATATTTTTAGGGCACCTGCTGCATGTAGGGCCCTGTACTAGATATCTCAAGGAAGAGAGATAAATACCTTACCAGACAGAGGCTTGCAGCCAGCTCTCAGACACTCATTGACCCTCCCAGCTTGAGAGCCAGGTCCAGTGAGGGTACTTGGGGATGTGGAAAGTGAGGGTGAGGGTAAAGGTCTCACAGCACAGATACCCTGAACACAGTTCAGAGTGCTCTATGATCTGATCAAAGAATGTTCCAGAACAGGTGTACCGGGAGCAAAGTGGGAATAGCACCTGGCTAATGTCATTCTCAATCATATCTCACTCTCCAGCAAAATTAGATGAGCTGGTCTTTCTACTGGGAGTGTCAAGGGTCAGGGAAGGCCTTGTAGGGAGGGGCTGCTTGAAGAGTCTCTCAGTAACAAACAGAAGTTTGCCAGGCAGATAAAGGGAGAAAGGGCAGCTCAGGCCAAGAAAACAACATGAGCAAATCTGAGAGAAATACTCTATGATTTAAGAAGTGCCTTAAAAGAAGTACAAACTTTGCTACTCAAAGAATTCCAGAGAAATTCCCAGATTAAAAAAACAAAAACAAGGGACGCCTGGGTGGCTCAGTTGGTTAAGCGGCTGCCTTTGGCTCGGTCATGATCCCAGCGTCGTGGGATCGAGTCCCACATCGGGCTTCTTGCTCAGCAGGGAGCCTGCTTCTCCCTTTGCCTCTGCCTGCCTCTCTGTCTGCCTGTGCTCGCTCCTGCTCTCTCTCTGACAAATAAATAAATAAAATCTTAAAAAAAAAAA
>RCUC01064055.1:0-27339 GCA_003697995.1 Taxidea taxus jeffersonii
GGGGGGGGGGTGGGAAGCAGACTCCCTACCAAGCAGAAAGCCAGATGCGGGGCTCCATCCCAGGACCCTGGGATCATGATCTGAGCCAAAGGCAGAGACTTTAACCCACTGAGCCACGCAGGTACCCCAAGGCTCAACCTTTAAAAGGAAGGAATATCAAACAATTTTTAGAAATATTTGAAAACCACTACCAGTAGTTAGCCTTTAAGTTTCACATAAAAAGAATATATCCCTTGCTTACTTCTCTTCCCACTTTTGCTTTTCATAACCTTTCCTCAGTTGAGTAGTTATCCTGGACAAGACAGCAGGGTCCAAGCTAGGAGCAAATGGAGACTGGGCTTTTCATGGTGGTGATGATAGTGATGATAATGGCTAAGAATTCCACAGCTTACTATTTGCTGGGTACTGTCCTAAGAACTTCTGTATATTAATCCATTTAATTCCCCTAACAGTCTTATGGATTAGATACAGTTATCTCCATCTTACATATGAGAAAACTGAGGCATAGAGAGCTAGAGGCATTTGACCAATATCACACAACCAATCAGTGATAGAACTGCAATTCAGATCAGATAATCTGGCTTCCCAGTCCAACTCTCAACCACTATGTGATCTGATTGTGGCAAAGGTAAAACATTTCTCAGACCCTCTAATTCACTTGAGACCATTAGGATTTGGGAGAAAATTAGACAAACCCTTACAAACCAAGTAAGGGGCTCAAAGACGAAAAAAGAAAAATCCAGTGGTGGGGGAGGGGGGGTGAGAGTGGGGGTGGTATGCAGGGGGAAAATGTTTACAATATCCTTTTCAAGAGCTGAGCCAAAAAAAAAAAATAGAGCTGAGCCATAGCCTCAAGCATAAGAACCACAGCCACCCGAGATGACTAGAGGAATTACTACAAACCATGCACCCATGGAGGAGGCTCATATTTGAGGCATGAAAACTTGGATGCCTTCATTTGCAAGTGGTTAGACAGTCTGGTAATAAAATTAATAGATTTTCAGCATCCTTGCCTTTCTGTGATCTATACAAGCAGACTGGTCCCAAACAATTTATAATTTTTCATAATTTTTGCATATCCAAAAATAAAACTATATTATAGAGGTGTGCTGGTTTTCTCTCTCAATCTGATATATCTGTCTCCCTTGTAATAACCAAATATATGGGATAATTATATTTTAACATTTCCTTTGGCTTTACCAAGATAGAGGCAATCACATTAGATACGTGGTAGGACTCCTCTATAAAAATAATGCTCATATTCAATTAGGTAGAAAAAACTCTTTCTTCCCTAGGATGAAGAAGGGATCTATCTTTGAATGTATCTTCATTCACACTAGCCATTAGTATTCAAAATACACTAAAATAGAAGGTCTGGATGAGGCTTCTGCTTCAGACTCCTGGCCAGACTCGGCTAGTTATGAAACACACATAGAGATCATGCTCTACTTTTCCAAGTCTTCAAGTTCAGTGTTCAATGAACACATTTTGTCAGGGCCAGATAACAAAGGATGCATATGTAGACATTTCATCTTTGGTATGAATGATCTGCTGAATGAAAGAGAAAGAGTAGAGAGAGAACTGAGGATCTCAGAAAAACTTTCCAGTTTGTGGAGCAACTCCAAGCCAATCTATGGAATGCTGAAGGCCAGAATTCAGGAGAACAGCCCGTTGTCCCTTTGTCATCCCCTCAAACCGTTGCTCTGCTCCCTAGTCAGACTTTACATTAACAGTGGGGAGGGGGCGCCTGGGTGGCTCAGTGGGTTAAAGCCTCTGCCTTTGGCTCAGGTCGTGACCTCAGGGTCCTGGGATCGAGCCCCGCATTGGGCTCTCTGCGCAGCAGGGAGCCTGCTTCCCTTCCTCTCTCTCTGCCTGCCTCTCTGCCTACTTGTGATCTCTGTCTGTCAAATAAATAAATAAATAATCTCTTTAAAAAAAAAAACAGTGGGGAGGGCTAGTACAACTGTTCTGAAAAAAGGCTATGTTAGGAAGAATGTATTTCATTGTGAAGCTTGCAGTCTAAATACTGCAGAACAAAATACAGACTTTCCTGTCAAAAAAGGGAAGTGTACTAAGGAACTGGCTTTTTAAAAAAACAGTCATACTGAGGAGAGGAGAAGAGTATTTGGGCATGTATCTCTGTGTGTCATAAGAGCAAGGATATTTAGTGTGGAGAAAGCTGTTCAAACTAGGTTAAAATAGAGTTTATAGATGAAATCAACTGCTTACCTCTGTTGTTATTACATGATCGTATTGTCAATGATTAACAAAGGAGCCACTGTCTCTTTAAGCTATTCAGTGCTAGGAGTTCCCAAGTGGAATTTCACCTCTCCAGTGTGTGTGTATGTGTGTGTGTGTGTCCACTGATCACCAGATTACAGGACAAAATAGTGCAGATCTAGCCAAGTTGATGCTGGTCTAATAACGTACTCATGTACATGACATTTGGCTCCAAAATGTTTCGAACGCACCCTCAGACTCTGTTGCCTAGCACATTGTTCCCAAGAGCAGGCCTCCAGTCCAAACGGCCTGCACACTAAACAATGACGAAATGCACATCTTTCCAGAAAAGGATGAGTGGTTTTCTCTTCCCCCCTTCCCACTGTCTCCCAAGGAGTGAAAGGAAAAGTGGATTAAAGTGCTTGCAAACTTGGAAAGCCACTCACCATACCACAGCTTCTGGGAAAGAAAGTATAGAGTTCTAAGTTACTGAATCCTCTGAATGTGAACTAAAGAGGTTAGCCACCAATGGAGAACTGAGCTTAGATTCTGGAGACTAGGAAAATAACTCTGTAGAAGCTGTGAATTGTAAATGCTGTTGGAACATCTGAAAGACCCATATAGGGCCCTTCCCTTCCGTTCTATATCTCTCACCCAGCCTCACTGACTCTCTTTTCAGAAAAAGAAACAGACACACGCACTATAAAACAAAAATGAAAAAGCAGGTTTACCCTTCCTTTCAGTACACACAAAAAAATCCTTGTTTTTCTCATTTCTCATGTTTCCATGTTGACATTTTGTTGCCTGCAAGCATTTTTAAAAGTACAGTTGACTGCAGGGGGGGAAACGGTGATGGTGGTCAAAGGTAGCAAACATCTGGTGATGTAATGGTGACTATAGTTAACTATTGTATATTTCAAGGTCGTTAAGAAAGTAGATCTTAATTTTTTTTTAGATTTTATTTATTTACTTAAGAGAGAGAGAGTGAGAGAGAGAGAGCATGAGAGGGGAGACGGTCAGAGGGAGAAGCAGACTCCCTGTTGA
Organism: Taxidea taxus jeffersonii; assembly: GCA_003697995.1. Lineage (NCBI taxonomy): Eukaryota > Metazoa > Chordata > Mammalia > Carnivora > Mustelidae > Taxidea > Taxidea taxus. The sequence goes on from RCUC01064055.1 coordinate 3,265, forward strand.
GCAGGGAGCCCCAATGTGGGACTCAATCCTGGGACTCCAGGATCATGACCTGAGCCAAAGACAGTCGCTTAACCAACTAAGCCACTGAGGCGCCCCGATCTTAAAAGTTTTTATCACAAGGAAGAAAATTGTAACTATGTGAGGTGATGGATGTTAATTAGACTTATTATGGTGATCATTTCACAATATATAAATATATCAAATTACTATATTATACCTTAAGTGGATACAATGTTATAAACCAATTATATCTCAATAAAAGTAGGGACATTTTAAAATAAATGTAGTTCATCAGGTCACTTCCTGTTACTTTGTTTTTAAATCATGACCTCTTTAGCCATAATAACTGGGTGGCAGCCTTAATTAGATGTTTATGGCTGGTTAATGTCATAAAAATTTTGAGCCAAATGGAAAGTGATTCTTACTCTGCCTTACTTGAACTGTTTCCTCAGCTTCCCCATCATGCTAACTCTTTAAAAAAAATTCTTGTTGCACCTACACAATTCAAACCAACCAGTATAAAGAAACACCTAAGTCGAGTGTCCCCTCCCCCCATCCACTTATCCCTCATTCCCAGTTTTATGGGGCCAGTTGCAACTGGTGGCCAGCTGGAATCCTGGGTGGAAGTAAATTAACTGGAAAAATCAAGTCACTGCTGCAGTCAACTGAAAAAAGGGAATGAATGCCAGTGCAGCGTGGCCCCAGAGCCCAACTCTGGCTGCTGCCTACACAACTCAGAGCACTTTACTATAAGCAGGAAGACCCTGTCTGCCTTCCATATAATTGCCTGTAGGGCAGAGGCCAGGTCACCAACTCCCATTTCTCAGATGCTCTCAATGTAAAGGTGAAGAGCTCAGAGAGAATGCTTCCTAAAGGAATTAGAAGAGGTCTTTCCACATTTCTAATTTGGAATAAATACTGTAACCTTATTTGCTTCTTGAGAGAAAGCTTCAGTCTTGGGTCCATGTTTCTATGATTGATACTACTAATTACTATTTCTACTAACAACAATAATAAGAGTTGTTATTATTAAATTCCAAGAATAGCATTTCTAATTATCTTGTGAATTTGTGTTTTCTTAGGAAGAAGGAATAAGTAAAAAGTTGCTTGGCTTTTCAAGGCAAAAAAAGGTTAAAAAGTAGTAATATAGTAGATAAGACACTTGCATTTGTTGCAATTTATAAATAATAAAGTGCAGTTTATGGTAATAGACTTTCCACAACATCCCTTCCCAGACTCTTTCATAGAAAAGAGAGAGTGGAGAGAGGGAAGGAGAGAGAAAGGAAGGAAGGGAGGAAGGAAGGGAGGAAGGAAGGAAGGGAATGAAGGAAGGAAATTCTTATTATTTATAGCTAAGATTCAAATTACATCACCCCAGCACAGCAAAACCTCTTCTGAAATAGCTGCCTCTCTATAGGATACACACCTCAGTCTTGCTAAGAATGCAGAAGTCCAGAAGTTTAAAACTTATTGGGAACTTCACAGACAAACCAGAGAAAAGAAATAGAGCAGGTTTGCATCCTTTCTTTCCATTCCATCATGCCATCAGGAATATAATCTATAATAATTTCCTTCAGGCAAGCTCATCCCTAGTTTTCACAGTTTTTTTAAAGATTTTATTTATTTATATGACAGAGACAGAGAGAGATCACAAGTAGGCAGAGAGGCGGGCAGAGAGAGAGGGGGAAGCAGGCTCCCCGCTGAGCAGAGAGCCCGATGTGGGGCTCGATCCCAGGACCCTGAGATTATGACCTGAGCTGAAGGCAGAGGCTTAACCACTGAGCCACGCAGGCGCCCCCACAATTTTTTTTTAATTTTATTTTCAAGGGAACAAAACAGACCCGCACTTTCTTTACCTAACGCTAGCCTGAAGAATCTACTGAATTCTATTGATTTTTCTCTCTTTGAACACAAGCTCATTAACCTGAAACACTAAGGGGATAACTATATTTCACCGAGCCTATAACTGAGTGTCTGAAAACAAAAAGATCCCAAGACAGTGATACAGCCCTCTCCCTAGGTAGGATTCCTTTTTCTTCCCCCCGCTGCAATTTTAGCTGCAGAAGCTTTGACATCGATTCCATAACCCTAAAGACTTTCGCATCAGTTAGAAGAAGCTTTCTTTAAATTCATCCTTTATTGTAATGGTTAGCAAAATCAAGATCCCTATCTTTCCAACAACTTCTACATCCTTACAAGCTGCAAGGGGTGGATAAATGTTAGCATCAAACAGCAGTGCTGCTGCGCCAGCAAGCTCCTCTGCCTCCTCCCAGCTACAGGAGCTAGGGCTCCACCAAGGAGCTATCTTGGATATATGGAAATGAGTCCCCTCCCAGGACTTCTTCCAGAAGGAAAAAGCGATCAGGAAAAAATTAGACAACACAGACATCAGAAGCAGCCTGTTAAACAAGTCTCTTCAAGAAGCCCCACGAGTGGGGCTACATTTCTTTTATCTTCCTAATCCAAGAGAAGGAGAGTTGTGACCTCACTCTTAAATAAATAAATAAATAAACAAACAAACAGCAGCTATTTTACCCAAGGAACCAATATAATAATTTTGTGGTCTTGACTTTTGAGATCTCTGGTGAGATCAAATGATCTGTACCCTTCCATTCAAGGCAGCAAACGTCTTCAAACTGTTTTTTAATTTGATTTATCCTTTGAAACAGAAAGTGCATTACATTTAACGGGTCTTGCAAAGGAGGGGGGGTTCTCTTCTCTTTACAAACCGAATTCCTTATATAAATTAATAAAGGTTAAAGATGCTAATATATCACCATTATTAGCTTAAAAAAGAAAACAATATACATAGTCTATAGTATTCTTATGATACAAAACACTTCAAATTCAATTACAGCAACTAAATGGATTTTTATGTTTCTGACCCAGAGCAGTTGTAACAATTCCCACCATCTACTTTAACACGCATTTTTATCAGAAACGAATTAAATTAAATACAAGCTATTGTAGCCCCTCCCTCCCCAATACTTTCTTTAAATCACTAATAAATAGCAACAAACGACTGTGCAATTTCAGAGAGGAACGGAGAGGCGGGTCTGAGGCCTTCCCTGGTTCCACATCTTCTACTTCAAGTCCTGGAGGCGGGAGCGGGGCGCGGAGCCAGGGGGTGGTCAGGGACGAGCAACGAGGGACAAAGGGAAAAGTGAGATTGAACAAATCCAAACCGGGAGAGGAGTGGGGCGGGGGGGTGGAGAACATTCTTGTCTCGCTTCTCAAATTAAGTTCAAAATAAAAGGGAGGTGTAGGGTTTGAGTAGCTTTTAAATGAGGGCAAGGTGAAGGAAGAAGGAGGGCCATCTTTTTATACCAAATTCAAAAAAGCGTTTTACATTTTAAATATTCACAATAAAGTAACTTCTAGTCAGTGTGACTCACGATTTATTTACAAAGAGCCTTCAACAGGTTGCTTTAGTCGACACAGCAGTTTGTGGGGGGAGAAGCCTCCCTCTCTCCTCCCATCTGTGGCGGTCGCCCGCCCGCGTGGCTCTGAGGTCCCTGCGGCGGGTGTGGAGCCTTCAAGAACACCTCTCCGCGCCACGCCCCGGCCGGCCGCTGGGGGCCCAGGCTGGAAGGGGCGGTGAGGGGACTCCGGCAGCTCCGGCCCGGGGGACAGGTCTAGGGGACCCAGCGGGGCTGGGAGAGTGGCCCAGCCGCGAGTTTCAGTTGTTTTATCTATGCAGTGATTTTCGACGTCTTTTCTGCCTTCTGATCAACCCGGAGTCTCTCTCTCTCTTTCTCGCTCTCCCCCGCCCCCCTCAACTTCCAGGTTAAAAAAATAGATATGTACATCTCAGAAAATAGCAAAGTGCCCCAGCGGGCGGGGCCGGGTCCTCCGCACCCCAAGGGCCGGGCAGGCGGGGCGCGCGCTGTCCCCCGGGTGGAGGCCAGAGGCCCTGCTGGCGCCGGTGGGGGTGGAGGTGGGGGTGGGGGTGGGGGTTGGGGGGCGGCGGGCGCTCAGGATGAGCTCTCGTTCTCGGACGCGTGCAGCAGGAGGCCGCCGCCGCCGCTGCTCGACTTGTGCTTCTTCAGCAGCTGCGTGATCTTCTCGTCGTCCGAGTTGGGGTCCAGAGGCTTGTTGTAGTCGTCGTCCTCCTCCTCGTTCTCCGAGGCGCCCTTGAGCCGCTCGGTCTCCGAATCCTGCTTCTTCTTGGCCGTGGCCATCTCGGCCGCGTGCTTCTTCCTCCACTTGGTCCGGCGGTTCTGGAACCAGACCTGGGGGCCAAGAGAGGGGAGGAGAGGGGAACCGGGGGCGGGGGAGGACAGGAATTGAAGGCGAGCGGATTCAGGCAAGGCTGCCTCCCCCAGATCCCCGGGTCGCTCCAGCGGGCGGGCCTCTGACGGCCTGCCACCCTCTCTGAGACCTCCCTTGTTGCGGCCGTCAAAGTCAGTCTCCAACGCCCCAGCTTCCTCCGAGCATCGGGCACCCACGGAGTGACCGCCGTTGCCATAGCGATGGTAACACAAGTGTGTAGTCGTTGTCAGTGAGCTGTCTCCGAAGAGAAAAAACTTGGAAACATTAAGTTTCCCTAAAAATGAGTCCGCTTTCCTACTTTGTAGTTTGAAGTAGAAAACTTCTTACCTTCCTAAGTTTGCCTCATAAAGACTTTGTGATTTTACTTGTTGTTCACTTTCATAGATTAAGACTTGCAAACAACTCGAAGTGTACTTGCTTTTTAGTGTGATTTGTGGGAGAAAGCACGGCATTTGTCCCAATTACTTCTTTTCTCCTTTTCATTTTTGGATATCTGTCTGTTTCTGGGATCTCAAGTCTGAATCCACACAAACATGGTAGGTAAACACTCCCCTTCCCGTTTACACTTGTAATGTACCATGTAAAGTTTAAAAAAAGAAAAAGATTTGCTAAAACAGAAACCTCAAATCACTAGTAATAATAAACATAAATGCTTGAAAATATTGAATAGGTTGGCTAAAACCAGTAGTTTGTGTGTGAGTCTTTCTCTAGGGCTTAATCTTTTTCATAAAACCAAAAATCAAGCTGAAATTTTCATTAGTTATTTTTTAAAGTGAAATTTGGCTTATTACATTATTTTCCACTGTTAGGATGCCTAGTCTTTCAAATATTATTTTAATATTGTTCTTCTCCAAGACATTTTTTAATAACAAATATTTTAAGTGATTCATGATGTTTGACACCATATTTGATATACATAATTTAACCTAAAGCATCAGCAATAAGCAACCAATTTCCCAAAGATATTATCCTCTTTTTATGTTTCTCATCCATTTTCTCATCCGTTATGTATTTTATCTAGAGAATCGGAATTGTTAAGAAAGTGATTTTTATTTTCCTTACACAGCCATAATAATTCACTTCTAGTCACACAGACATATTTACGGTGACAAATGAAGACTTCCAGATTACTGTGGTAGGCTCTGTACCAACCATTGCAAAAATAATTTTAACTGTGATGGTATTCTAATGGTCACGTACAAAATCACTCCTGAAATGCATTTTATGATTCTTGCCCCCGGGGGAAATACACTCTAACCAGCAGACGTGGCTAACAGTTATTCCCACTTAATTTAAGGAGCAACAAGATTACTAATGAAAACAGACTTATACTCCTTCCCCTCCAAAAATACCAAATATAATAAATTGAAGAAGGGACACAAAAGAGAATACTGGAAATACAGGAAACCACTAGATTTAATTTACCTACTCGTTCAATCCTTTTATTTTTCAGGAAAAGATTTCTCAAATTTGATTCCCTGGAAGTATACTGTACAACTCAATTATAAGCTAAGTGACATTTTAATTTTAAATTGTTGTCACAAACAGTAAAATAGTATACATCTGTTGATAGAATTCTTTCATAATACAATAATAATCTTGTCAATTCGTTTGAAAAATTACTATTCCAAAGTTATGGTCCTCAGCTAAACTAAAAGCAGATTCATCCTTGCTAAGTGGTTGGATCCTGTGGATTTTTTTTGTAACCTGCAAATTAATATAGTAGCACTATAAGGCTGATCTACATCAGAAAATTATATAACTAGCGGAGCTTGAATTGACAAACAAAAGCCTGACTATCCTCACAAACAGAGTACATAGAAGCTATCTAACTGGCCTGATCTATTCTAAGGGCCGATATTTCGGTCATGCTTTTATTCTCCAATAATGGCGAGTTTCCCCAGCACATGCTGCTATCTAGATTAACCTAATTTCAAAGGCGGGGGCTTGATTCCTTTTGTTCATCAACAGTTTACCCGCCTGGAGACCCCAGGGCCTTTGTAAACCCCACTCCCACCCCCTTCGCTGATTTCATCTTCTCCCCAGGCTCCTCAGATCCGCACCCCCCAAGCGGCTGTTTGTTAGAGGGGTGTGTGTGTGTGTGTGTGTGTGTGTGTGTGTGTGAGACCCCTGCGCGCGCGTGCGCGCACGTTGGAGATTAGGAGACCATCCCTCGAGGTTTGTAAGGTCCACTACTCACCTTGACCTGACTTTCCGTCATCCCCAGCGAATAGGCCAAGCGAGCCCTCTCGGGCCCCGCCAAGTATTTCGTTTGTTCGAAAGTCTTCTCGAGAGCAAAGATCTGCTGGCCAGAAAACGTGGGTCTCGTGTGTTTTCTCTTCCCGTCTTTGTCCAGCAAAATGGATCCTTGATCTGCGAGAACAGATAAACAAGGGAAGGAAAAAAACAATCGGTAACAAGCGGCTCCACTGAGAAGAACTCAAAACACGATGTTTTTTTGGAAAGCTTATTCCGCGGCAGACGTCAGAAGTGTCTGGCCCTTCGAGTACCACCGCGCGCCTCCCTTTGCCTTTTTACACCCACCTGTTTTAAAAAGCCGGGTGTGTTTGGAACAGCAGTAAATAACCTGCCTATCAGAGACGTCAAACAGTGAGGGAGCGCATTGCTGAAGTTTGCCGGAGCCGAAATCACCAGGCCCCAGTAAATTGAAGAATGCGGGATAAAGGCCCCTCCAGCCTCCCAGTCCAGTCAGTGCTCGCTCGGACCCGGAGACTTTGCTTGAGGATGACTAGTTTTGTTTTATTTTGTTTTGCTTTGTTTCTTTCTTTTTTTCCCTTGAGCGCTGTCCTAACCTGTGCCCGCACAACAAAGGGCGCCTTGTTTTTTTGCACACAAGAGAGCTAAATCGCCCCCAAGTCAAACGCCGCTGCGGCCGAGGGGGAGGGGGTACGGCCTTTGTTGACGGCCCCTACACCGCCATCAAAACGAATACAATAGCGTCTCCCCGACACACTCGCACCAGCCGGGGCCGCCCTCCATTCCCAAGGGAGTCTCTACTTGGCTCCCGCAACTTCCCTTAGTTACTGCCGCTCAGCCACACGAAAGAGGTCTGGAGACTTAAAGGAAACTTGGGGGACTGGGTCAAGAGCAAATACCGGAGCAAGAGAAAAACCTGGGCTGGGCCTCAAACTACACCTGGAAGACTAGGAGCCTCTTCGGCGGTGGCCAACTACCCAGAAGATTGGACTGATCTCGGGGCAACAGAGCTAGTTGCTTTCAAGCAAGATCTTGGTGGGATGTGTATATTCCCCAGTGCTTCTGCCGCCACCTCGTTCTGCCTCTGGTTCATTTTCATGTTAGGATGTTAAGGGCCACGATGCCTCTCAACATTCCCAGGCCCAAAATGTCCCAGGCCTTCGCCACCCCCACCCCACCTTCCCCGGGCGGAGGCAGGTGGGAAAGTGAGAGCCCAGCAGAGGGGAGTGACCCGAAGTGACTGAGCTCGCTACTGCGGCTGCCAAGGACCTGTCTTCAGTGAGTTCACCCGGCCTGACTGTACTGGGGTGGGGATGGGGGAGCTCCTCGAAGGCGAAGAGGTTAGGTAGGGACCCCTGGGCCGAGATGTACATGCAAGTACACGCACTCCGGCCGGAGCCGTGGAGGGCTTGCCGCTGTGGTCCCCCGCCTGTTCACAGAAAGGCCAGTTCGGCTGGCGTAGGTGGTGTGGGGCCCTGGCAGGCAGGCGGGAGCCAGGAAAGAGGGGGTGTAGCCGGGAGCTCAATAGCCTCTCCTGCCCTTCCCACCGCTTAAAACCAGCAGGGCCTGAGGTTGCAGTCAGGCTGTTCCAAAGTAGCCGGGGCCTCGGGTGAGACACATGCCCAGCACCGCGTTTTCAACACGGACTCATGCACACCCGCTCCTCGAGGCGTGCCCAAGACTTGGAGGGGCGGGGGGCACTTGGAGGCAAGCTCAGGAAAGTCAGAGTCCCTCAATGAATGTCCTGGCAGAGCCCAAATCGTGCGATTCTGGCGCTGCCAAACTACTGGGGAGCCAAGAGGGTGCACGGATCCCCATGCACATCAGAAGACATGACCCGAGAGCGGGTAGAACGCGCACAACTGGACTCAGGCGATCGTACTCACGAGGGGTGCAGGCCAGGCGGGCGTCCCTCCAGGGTGGGCTCTGCATAACTCCTGGCCAGAAAATGGGCGTTCGGCCGGGCAGCTCGGCCAGCGGCTTGGGGTACCGACCTACCGCGGCCACGGCCGCTGCGCTGGGGCTGAAGTAGAGCCCAGGCGGCGGCGGCGGCGGACTCAGGCTGCTGAAGCGGGGCAGGCCAGCCAGCAGCCCCGCTGGGGATGAGGCGGCGGCTGCAGCGGCTGCCGCCGCCGCTGCAGCTGCGGAAGCGGAGGAAGCGGAGGTGGATGAGGAGGAGGAGGAGGAGGAACCCGAGGGCGAGGCGGAGGGCAGGGCGGCCCCTGAGGCCACTGGCATGGAGGGCCGGCTCAGGATGTCGTTGATGCCGTGGGGGGTGGCGGCTGAGAGCTGCTGTGGGGGGCTGCCCAGGGACGAGAGCCCCCCCGCGGTCGGGGGCTTCAGGCTGCCTGGGTTGTGGGCGCCCAAAGGCGGAGAGGGCGACGACGAGGAGGACGAGGAGGACGAGGAAGAGGGGGGGCCGGCGGGCAATGGGGGATACGCCGCGGGGTACAGAGGGGTCTTCATTTCGGCCATGCTGTGAAGGGCTGCCAGGGGAGGGCTGCTGAGCAGGAACGCGCTCTGCCGGGTGCCCTCCATCGCCCCCACCGCTAACATCCCACGGCCAGGCCGGAGTCCGCAGCCACTCAGCGAGGGCGCCGGCCGGTGCCCCAGTGGGGCTCAGGAGAGCGAGAAGTGCAGAGGGCGCGAGCGAAGAGTAGCTCCGCGCTCCCAGAGGCGACCTGCCAACTGGGCCGAGAACGCCGCCGCCGAGAGTTGCTCTCGAAGCTGCGCAACAGAAATGTCCAAACACGCCACGGGAGAGGCGGTGGCTCGCCGAGATCAGTGGGCGTCCGGGCGAGTTTGGCTATCCTTTCGCTCCTAGAGTCGTGGATTCAATCTCGGTCTCTTCTCTCTTCTTCACTTTTCCTCGCCTCTCAATGAGCTCTACTTCTCATCTTCTCCCCGGGAGAAATCAGCAAAGCAAAGCTCAGGCCGGCCCCAGAGTTTGCAACAAAGTTAAGAGTCACCGAATCTCCACCTAGATGTTGGAGTAGGGGGACTGGCTTGCTTTCTTTGGGGTGGTTCAAAGGACTCCAGGTTCGGCCGGACGCACTCCTCTAATCTTATTTGACTGCCCTGTTCTTTCGCCTCGAGGCTGATTCGCACTCGGCGCTCGCTGCTCGCGGGGAGAGAGCGCATCCAGCCCGCAGGAGGATCTCGCCTCTGGGCGGGCTTCCTCCGCTGGCTCTGCCCGGGGCTGGTGCGCCAGAAAGGGCAGTGCCACCAATCCCCCGCCGTTCCCAGATTCGGCGCGCCAACCCGCCTTCCCCTCTGGGCCACAGGGCACTAGAGTTGCAATATTGAAAAGAAAAAAGAGTGAGAAAAAAAAAAGAAAGAAACACAGAAAAACAAAGACTTAAGTGTGAAAAGTCTGATGGCTTCGGCTACGGCTCCGTTCGTCTGTCCACTTCTGCAAACGGGCCTGGCGACCCCCGCCCCACCCCCGCAGCACCCTCTCTTCTTCTCACTCTCCGCCTTTGCCTCTCCTCTCTCGCATTTTCTTCGCGGCTTTACGGGCTTCGTTCTTCTAAGTCCTGTCCTCTGGCCAAGCTGACCCGCTCCGGCTCTTCCACTCCCTCTCTCTCCTCTCCTCCCTCCGGGCCTGACAGTTAAGATGAAGCTCTCAAAGGTAATAAAACATTTGCATCACTCTCTACCCCTCTTTAGCTGGGGGACGGAAAGGAGGGGGAAGTGGGGGTCCAAAATGAGAACTTTGAGAGACGTCACTCGGAGGCGGCCGGGGGGGCGGGGCCGAGGAGCGGGGTGCAGACCGGGGGCGTAACCACTGTCTCCAATTGCGCACAGTCTCGAGACTCGCGTCGCCTCTGGGGCACGCCCACTCCGGAGCGCCGCACCCTCTGATTGGCTGAGGAAGGCGAGCCGTAGGGCCGCGCCCGCTTGGTTCCCGCCTCCTCCCTCTTCCAACCCTTCTGTGGGTGGGGTTAGGGGGTGGGGCCTGGAGAGTGGTGCGGTTCCGCCTTGGGGCCAGTGGACGCCGCAATTAATTGTGTTAAATAAAATGGAAAAGTGAAGGGGGGAGCAGAGACGGAGAGGGTATTACTTTTTAAAGAGAAGAATAATGAAAACTCAGACCTTTTATGGAAAAGCAGTTCATATTCTTCCCTCGCCTCCCCGCTCGCCTGCTCGCGTCACCCTATCCACCCCCCTTTCGCCTACCAGCTCGCGACGCCTCACCTCGAACAGTCTGGTCCCTTGTAAAATGGAGCTAATGGAGCGGGCAGCCGGCGCAGCCCCGGCCTAGCTCCTTCTTTTGAAGGGATTAATTAAAGGCCATCTGGGCTCTCCCAGAATTGTGTAAATTAATTTGTTGCTCCTTAAGCCTATAGATGCCCTTAATCCTCTAGTAGGCCCGAGGATCGTCCTCTTCCATTTTTGCCACCTCCCTCTTTCCCTCTCTGTTCGTTCTTCGTTACTTTTCTTTTCATACCTAGGTTTCTTCGCAATGTTATCATTTATAGGATTACTCAATACTCAGAGAGCAGAATCAGCTTAATGAGAATATATTTGTTTTTCGGGTGATGTTTAGACAGACCTGAGAGGAATGAGCTCTTCTTTTTTTCCCCCTAGCTTTTCTTTCCTTTGATTATTGTCGTTATTTGTTCTGAGTTTACACTGCCGCAGAATCACCAAAGGAAAATCTATATAAAGAAATATCTGGGTACCCCCACCCCAGTATACTATAAGTTTTTGAAAACTGTCTCCAAAACTCTGGCCCTTTTCCCTCAACACCAGAGTTGTTTTGAGAGATGGAGATGTCCAAGTTTCTGGGCTGCAGTGATGGGATGACTAAGATTTAGGAGTTGGAGAGTGATTTCCTTTATTCTCTTTCTATCATCCATCCCTGGTCCCTTATAAAAGGATCTTGAAATTGCTGGCAGGGTTGAGCTGTGCAAGTGAGGAGGAAGACCTTTGCACAGTTTTGAGATTTCAGGTTGTTGAAGTAAAAAAACCAGTGAGGGGTGCTCACTAGAGCAATTTGGATGAGATCATTAAGTCCAAACTAAATTCTTAGAAATAAATCGCTCGAGAATGAAGTCTGAGCGGCATCATACTGATGGAGTTTGACTTCGAGTGCCAAAGCACTCATACGGGTCTAAGCACCAAAAGCCAGAAGGGCTTATTCTGCTTTGATAGCCCTCATTTCTAAAGCTTTGGTCCTTTTAAGGTAGCAGCTGGAGCTCGAGTTGTTTTTTAAAAATGTCTTTGCTTACTCTTTGCCACTTTTATCATTCATTTCTATGATAAAAGTAATTTTGTTTTTATTTGGTCCCCCTCTTCCGTCTCCAGCCTCCTGCATTAACTCCGAGACTGGGTTAAATCAATCACGTCTCAGACATTAGACTCTGACCGGAAGGAAGGTGAATTCCTGCCCCCCTGTGAATTATGCTGAGTCGGGCAAGAAAAGAGTTCCTGTGGGGACCATCTGCATTTTCCTACGAGGGAGGATGCTCTGCTAGGCTATGGGCCTAAACCCCAGGGCCCTGCCCTTTCGGCCAAAAGACTGCGATGGAAGGAGGAGGTAGGGAGCCCAGCTGGGCGGAGTTGCTGGGGCCCCTCTGCCTCTTGCTTCGTTACAAGTGAAACTTTTACTTACGTCGCAGACTCCCACTTGACGGTGGCACACAATCTACCTCCTGAACCCCGCTCCTGGGCCACCAGCGACCTCCTCACATTCCCCATGTACACCGCATTCTCAAGAACTAGGTAGGAATGAGGGGGGGAGGCCAGTGATCCCCAAAGATTCCAGTTTCCAAAAACGATCCCCCCTTTATTAATATTGTGACCCGGGAAAGAATTGGATATTCTCCTTTTGTAAATGTAGTATCTGACATGGGGAGAAGTGAAGTAAAGAGACAGAAATATGAGAGAGACATTCAACTCCATCCAGCCAACTCTGGCTTAACTGACATTGGTAAATAGTTGCAAAGCTGGGTGCAAGGCATCTCCATCATTTGCTTTTATTTATCATTCACATTGAGGAATGAAAATAGCAGCATTTTTTTTTTCTTGTGACAGTAAAACAATTCTGGGGTCTGAGTACCTCGATCCCCGGGGTGAACCATGGGCGTCTGAATCCCGAGTGGGGCAGCTTGTATTCCAGATACACTCTGCGCTGCGCTGAAGGAAGATGGGTGCCTCCTGCCTGCCTGGTGCGTGTTGTCATCGATCTGCTCCCTCTGTCTCCAGCTGGGAGCGGGAAGAGCCAGGGGCGTCTTGGGGTGGGAGGTTGGACTGTTCCTGTCACTCGCGGGGAGAGATGGCCCTGCCCCCGCAGAACTTTTACTACCTTAGGGGCAGAGTCTCCGAAAAACAGATACGGATGCTGACCAGAGAGGCCCGTTTCTGGTCGGAGCCGTCCTGCACGCGGCTTACAGACGCCCTAGAGAGTCCCGACTTTCCCTTAAGGAATCTCCAGGACCAGCACGCTTTTCTGCCCACGACCTAATAAAGTCGGACTTTGCTATGTCCGACTAAGAGTACACTCTAGGGGTAGAACGTGTAACACGTGGTTGCGACACCCTCCCTCGCATCACTGCAATAATATATATTTGGGGGAGGGGGCTGTGTTTGAAAGAGAACGATTTGCATTTTAATTGAAAAATAAATGAAAGAGTGTTGGTAAATTCTGAGGTTGCAAAAAAAAAAAAAAAAGGCAAAATGATAGGGATGAGGAAAGCTACACGCCTCCCTTGACTTTCTCGAGCTGGTGAACAACCGAAGCAGTTTTCAAGTTTACTGCTGCGAGCCTGATGCTACCGTTAACGCAGCCTGCGCTATCCCCTTGACCACCCCACCCGCGGTCTAACCCTTTACTGAGAAACGCCTGGCGCGTTTGGATACTTCTGCTTTAAGTTGAAGGAACGGCCACTAAATTCAGGGTAACTCGCAGAAGGAATGCAAATGAAAGCTCAGCTAAATGTACTTAAACGCAGCAGTCGGGGCTGAAAGGTAACTATTCTTCCCCAAATATATGAACGTCCAATGTCGAGATACTCAGTGTAGCCACGAGAAGCCTGTCTGCACTCGCAAAAGGCAGGGGTGGTGGGTATGAAGGGAATTAGGTGTGCGTTTCAGGCCAAAAACCTCTCTGAAATGTGTTTGCTTGAATTGCCTAGAAGACTTCTTTAATGATTCCACTTCGCCAGCGAGTGGGGCCTGTGTGGGCTGAACACGGAGGCTGGCTGGGTTTGCGTTAGTGTTGTAAGAGGGGTCGAGCAGGCACAAGGGAGAAGGAAGAAATGTCCACAAGCTTGAAACAAGTCAGTCTCAGAGAAGGAGAGCAGGGGAAAGGGGATGCTTTTCCGTCTGCCCGTCTCTTTGCCTCCTGCAAATGCCCTGAAGGGGAACTGGACCCGTGGCTGCTTCTGCTGATCAGCAATTAAAGAGATGGATTTGGGAAGTACTGGAGTAGAAAGAGGTCAACGAAGGTCCGGTGACCGAGAGTGCTGTAGGGTCTTGTGGTCCACGATCTCCCAACGAGGCCAACAAAATATGTGAGGGAAGCGACTGGTATAGATGTAGAATCCACTACCGAAAAGGTCTTGAACCCCAAGCCAGGACATCCCTCAGGGATCCTCCAAGTAGCAGCAGGGCCCTCCTGCTGCACAGTCTCAGGGTAGGTACTGAGCTCTTGCGGGGGATACGCGCATTCCGAAAGGAGGGTTCGGAAATGTCCCAGAAGATGGAGAACACTGAAATCCAGAAATGTCTGCAATATCAAAACCCAAATTCAGGAACGAGAGTAAATGCAAGAAAACACTAAATACCTTGCTGGAGAGAAAACTGGTCTTGAACTTCAGCAAAGCACGCAGACGTATATACAATCCTCCCCCCTCCAGAATTTTCTGCGGAGACCCGTTTGCTTCCAGGGAAACCCCTTGCTTGCAAGTATATTCTGGAAAACGGGCTCCGGCGTGGAAATCCTGCGCTTGAAGGAATGTCTGTGGGTTACTACCATTTCCTTACGGAATAAAATGCTAGCCCGGTTTGATCCACCAGATTATACAGTGTCTGGTGTGAATGGCCATGAAAAACTTAACACCTGTATCAATAACGTCCACCGAACATAAGTTAGGTCATTTTAAACGAGTCTGTAATTAGTTCTAAGCAGTCTCCTGCTTAGAGTTGTTGCTTCTGACGTGGGTGTGCGTGCGTGTGTCAGAATGGGTCCCTCCGGTGCCTCACACGTGCGGCTCCTTACTCTTCGTTGAGAAAGTTATTTCATTTGCGTCGCTGCTCGGTTTTCAAGTGTCTGGGGCCTTCCGCAGTCCCTTGGAAAAGAATCCTGAGCAGTTACCGCCCTCTTGTGGAAAAAAGACTTCTCAGCGTTCTGTTCTGTCGAGGGAAAAGAAGCCTCCTGCGTTGTCTAAGTGCGGTGCAGGATTCCTATCTCGATGAAGCGGCTGCCTTTGTTTCCCTGAAGTGTTCGAGGATTAACATTTACTTAGTTTTATCTGACACACCAAATTCGTAAAATGAAGTGTGGGTCTGACAGTTCTTGTTTTCTCAAATAACAAAATCCCTCTAAAGTGAACATTTACGATGTTAAATCTTTCTTCCTCACCTACCCTTCTTGAGGTTCCCTTATTTGACTCAATGGTGCTGAAATAAATTTCTATTTTTATTGGAATCATTTTCAGCTTCTACTTTTCTTCCCTGGTTATCAAAACAATGCTATGCTCAATACAGAACACTTGGAAAGTAGAGACAACTACAGAAACTCCAAGAGTGGCCCATAATCCCTCCTTCAGGGGCAATGCTCCTGATGTTTGGCATAGGTGCTTGCTGTCTTTTTCTCCAGGTTTTATACTATGCTTTGTTTTAATGGTTGAGAGCACATTGAATGTATAATATTGTATCCTTAAGCCTGTTTTAATAACCTGCTTTATTCACTTATTGAAGAGGGTGCAGCTCTGAAATCTCCCAGACTTTGTCTTCTCTGGGCTGAAAAGGGCCCTGAAGATCTGGGTGTCAAAAGACCTGGTCCAACAAAAAGGTGATCTTGCATGGAGGCAATGTGCTCCAGTGCCTGACTTTTCCCCTCACCATTAACCAACCTTCAGATTCTCAGACACTTTGTCACTAGTTCTTAGAACTTTATGACATAATAATAATAACACCTAGCACTGAGTGTCTACAATTCTGAGTATAGTATAAATTCAACAGCAACTCTGAATCTCTGAATTAGGTGCTATAGATGCCCCCATTAAAAGGATGAGAAAAGATGATGAAAATTAAAGCAAGAAAAGTTAAGTAACTCATTTAAGATTACACAGTTACTAATTGAGGAAGATGGGGTTTAAACTGGCCTTCTGAAAACAGAAAACAATTTTTTAAAAAAGATTTTATTTATCTGTCAGAGAGAGAGAGAGAAAGAGAGAGCACACAAGCAGGTGGAGCAGTAGGCAGAGAGTGAAGCAGTTTCCCCATTGAGCAAAGAGCCTGATGCAGGACTCAATCCCAGGACCCAGAGATCATGACCCGAGCTCAAAGGCGACACTTAACTGCCTGGACCACCCAGGCATCTCTCAACTGAAAAAAATTTTAAATGCATATGAAAGCAGTCTGAATATTATAAATTGATAAACAGATGTTGGCATATTCCATTATTAAAAAGAACCCCACAATTCACCTTTTCTTAGATAAGAAAAACATTTAAAAATGTTTGGAAACTTCTTAAATTTTTAAAATATTATTCAAATGCAAATTTAATTCCTGAAAATAATATTAGGTCTTGGTTTACACACAAGACAAATATTTAAGTTTCAAAATTATTTTCATTTTAGTTATTTTTTAAAAAATTAATAGAATTTATTTTTAGATCAGTGTTAGGCATTTTTAATTACTTTTTAACTTGAATTTTTCTTTTAACATACAGACACCTCAGCTTCATGTCTTCATTCCCTGATCATGGATTTGCTTCACAGATGGTATAGATTATACCCTTAAAAAGCCATTCAAGGGGTGCCTGGGTGGCTCAGTGGGTTAAAGCCTCTGCCTTCGGCTCAGGTCATGGTCCCAGGGTCCTGGGATAGAGCCCCGCATAGGGCTCTCTGCTCAGCGGAGGGCCTGCTCCCTCCTCTCTCTCTGCCTGCCTCTCTGCCTACTTGTGATCTCTGTCTGTCAAATAAATAAATAAATAAATAAAATCTTTAAAAAAAA
Organism: Taxidea taxus jeffersonii; assembly: GCA_003697995.1. Classification (NCBI taxonomy): domain Eukaryota; kingdom Metazoa; phylum Chordata; class Mammalia; order Carnivora; family Mustelidae; genus Taxidea; species Taxidea taxus. Next base: position 19,939 of record RCUC01064055.1, read on the forward strand.
TAAAAAGCCATTCAAGGGCAGCTGGGTGGCTCAGTGGGTTAAGCCTCTGCCTTAGGCTCAGACCATGATCTCGGAGTCCTGGGATCAAGCCCTGCATCAGGATCTTTGCTCAGCGGGGAGCCTGCTTCCCCCCTCCCCCCGCTCTCTCTGCTGGCCTCTCTGCCTACTTGTGATCTCTATCTGTCAAATAAATAAATCTTAAAAAACAATAAAAATAAATTTAAAAAAATAAAAAGCCATTCAAAGACCAAGTAGACTTCAAAACAAATCAGTCATCCTGACCATCTTACCCTGCAGAATTGCCCAGGATGTAGGCTGTCACTTTGGTCACCAAGAGAATCTCCAATTACTTGGGATACTTCGGGTATCATGGAGTAATGAGCAAATCCAAGTAGTACTATAGTCATTTTACATCAGCACAGCACAGCTATCACCCAACCAGAAGTGATACTCTGTCTATTAAAATGAATGTACTATTTATCAGCGTGGAATTCAGCAACTCTCTCAAGTTCTGGTTCATGCCCTATACCCTCCTAGCTGTGATCCTAGGTAAGTTCGTCACTTTTTATATAAAACTGGCACTCTTGAAGAGATGCTGGGTCTAGTACATTATCTTGTAAAGGTGATCTTGTGGTGATTGCTGCCCTTATGTCTATAGGGGTGAAGCTTCCTCAAACGAAGTGAATGTTCCTGATCTTAATTATTAATGGAAAAGCTGAAAGGAAGGAAGAAGGAGGGAAGGAGATAATTCAGGCCTTATATAATTAGAAAAAAGGAAATGTTTACCTCACTCAGTGTCCCCTGTTTTGGTATGGATTTCAAGCTCTTCAAGGTGTTTTTAAGGTAGAGGTTTAAGATAAGCACTGTCACTGGATGCAAAACTTGATCTAGGAAAGAGGAAATTCTGTGAGGAACCCCAAATTGATGAAGAGTGTTTTGTATAAACTGGTTGATCTAGTTTTATGATACTCATTTTTGCACTTTAGTTTTCTCTAGATAGAAGTAAGGCTTTGTTTAAGTGTTCTAGCATGGTCTAAGAATTGCTCCTGGAGAGACAAATAAATTTTTACTTTATTCACTGTCCACACTTGAACAGCTATCCAGGTACTTCTCCCTTCCAGATCAGAAAGATTGCCCCACCTTAGGAAGGAGAGCATTAGTGTACTATAAGAAGTGGCAATTTGTGATTTTCATAGAAAGGTGCAGTCCTCTGACAGGTTAAGAGATTACAACAAATAATGAGAACAAGGACCACATTGGTTTAAAACAATGGCTCTTTAACCCTATTAAAACAAGTGCTACCAGCATGGTAGAATGAATATTTGGTAATGGTTCTTTTACTACTCTGAAATTATATTAATAGGTAATATAATCTACCTATCCACATAATTTCAAAAAAAAATCAATATAGAGCTTGAACTATAACATGAAGGAGAAATAAAGGGAAAACTATTTATAATGATATAATATATAATTCTGTATATAAATGTACAGGGACTATCTACACTGAAGACAATGAAGTAATCAGACATACCTATATGTAGAATCACAATAAATGCATCCATTGCAAATACAGACTAATTAATGAGTTTCAAATATTATTAGTGGCACTGACATTTGTGTGTTGATTTTCAGAAATGGTGACTAACTCTTTTTTTTTTTAGATTTTATTTATTTATTTGACAGAGATCACAAATAGGCAGAGAGGCAGGCAGAATGAGAGGGGGACACAGGCTCCCCGCTGAGCAGAGAGCCTGATGCAGTGCTGGACCCCAGGACCCTGAGATCATGACCTGAGCCAAAGGCAGAGACTTTAACACACTGAGCCACCCAGGCATCTCGGTGACTAACTCTTGAATGATACAAAGTATGTCCTCCTCTTAATTTACATGGAAGTTACCTTCTTTGATAAATCAGTGTTTATTAAAAACATATAGAAATGTTTTGTGTTTATATATAAAACAGAGTAAATTCTGGGTTCAAAAATAATAAGTAGATTTTTTACCTACATTAATGTTCATTAGAAGAATTTAAATGTTTACTTTTGTAGGAATGTTCCATGTATAACAAGACATCTCACCTCCTTGGGCCCTGCCTGTTAACAGTGTATTGCCCTTAACCAATCTGGCAAAGTAAAAACCCACAGGTTTGCGAAATGCCCTCAATGATAATCACTGTTTTAGAAATTGAGACAGGTTTTTTAAAAATTATTTTTTTAAAGATTTTATTTACTTATTTGACAGAGAGAGAGAGAGCACAAGTAGGGGGAACAGCAGAAGGAGAGGAAGAAGCAGGTTCCCTGCTGAGCAGGGAGTCAGATGTGGGACTCGATCCCAGTACACTGGGATCATGATTTGAACCGAAGGCAGATGCTTAATGACTGGGCCACCCAGGGGCCCCCAATCAATATTATCTTGCATGCATTTCTTTTTTTACCCTCATCTTGCAGGGTAACTGATCATGAAAATAGGCATTCTCTCACATAAAGTGGATAGAAATAAAATTAATCTTGAAATCCAGTATATGCATTAGTTTAAGTGAAAGTATTTAATATTTACTAACTCCCGTCCCTGTGCCCAGTACTATGGCGGAAATTTAACAGATACAGAAAGCATAGCTCTTGCCCATGACAGTCCATTGTCCTTAGAGAAACAGAGTACATATAACATATGAAATGTCTGGAGATAAGTAACATTTAGTAGAGCTTGGGATTTAAAAGTGTAAACTAAATATTGCAGGAATTCAGAAGCATACAATGTTATTAAAGGGTGGTGCTCAGAAGAGAAAGCTTTGTGAAAAAGGGCCAGTCACTCATAGTAGGTCTTAAATGGAAACAAGATCTACAGAAAAAGAATGAGAAACAGAATTCTGATTCTAGAGAAGAGCATTGTAAGTAGAAAGAAAGCATGTGGTCGAGAAATCAAGAAAAAAAATGAATGTGATGTTGGCAATGAAGGCAATGATATGAAAATATATGTTAGGGGTGCCTAGGTAGCTCAGTGGTTTAAGCCTCTGCCTTCGGCTCAGGTCATGATCTCAAGGTCCTGGGATCGAGCCCCACATCTGGCTCTCTGCTTAGCAGGGAGCCTGCTTCCCCCTCTCTCTGCCTGCTTCCCCCTCTCTCTGCCTGCTTCTCTGCCTACTTGTGATCTCTCTTTCTGTCAAATAAATAAATAAATAAAATCTATTTTTAAAAAAGAAAATATATTTTAGCATTTAGTAGGGGCTTATTTTGTGCCTTTGGCATAGATGGAGAGGTAAGGAGAAAGCATTGCTTCATAGGGGTGGAAACTTTTAGTTCTTCCTAAAAATATGAGTTTTCCTCAAATTTCCCTCTAATTGTGCCAGATATCTGTGTTCTTTCCATTAGTATTTACCTACTATTCCTTGGATCAACTTTTGCAGGACTTGACTGCCCATACCTCAATCAGGTGGGAAAAAAAACCAAAAGCCAGATGGAGGCAAATGACACAGGATCAGGTCAAGGGAAAAACCAGAAGCACCTCTCCCAACCCCATGGGAGAGTTAGACTTAAAGCACATGGAAAAATCAGTAGTTTAGGACACTAAACTCCCTAGGAATAAGAACAGAAAGATTCAGGATTCCTAAGCCACACTTGAGAACCCCACTTCAGAAGTCTAAGCCAAAGAAAAATAAAAAATTCAGGCCACTTAGGAACAAATGTCTTGTCTTATAATCACAAACAGAATTCCCAGGTTTGGGGCCTCTCTTTGGTTAGATTAGCCTGGATTCAGATTTAGAGGTCCCAGAATAGCATGGGTTATTTAATCTTGGCAGTTCTAATTTTTCTCGTCTTTAAAATATCAGTGGGTAAAGGAGTGATTTGATTTAGGTCACTTCTCTGGTGCCTTTTGATGCTGGTACTCTGTGGGTCTAATAATCAACCAACAGCCAGGTATTTGCAAAAGAGCCATCTAAAGGTTGATATGAAGCAGACTGCAGGGCTGGAACTAGGAAACCAGGGAGGAATTCCAGCAGACTCCAAAGAAGGAGGCAAATAAAAATACTGCTAACCAGTGGCTGTGGTTCAGCTTCCAGAGGGCTGGCTTTCTGGAAGGCTGCTACCCACTGGTGGGATGCAGTTTCAGTACTTGAGATCACAGCGCACTGAGGCCCTCACTTTTAACCTAACGCTATTTACATTATGCTGATGTATTACAGTCCCGTTGGTCAGCACAGCATTTACTTTCCCAGCATTCTAATACCCATGACAGTGGGTGGCTCATTCCGTAAGAACTCTACAGAGAATTCCTTCACAATTATTTATTATTGTAAAGAATCCTATTACGGGCAACAGACCTCAAAGACTTACTAGAAGGATGGCATCACCATCTATCTGCAGTTTGGAATATGAAGACATATAGGGGCAGAGACAAAGACATTTAAAATATTTGAGAACAAATTCAAAATGTGTTTCTGAATTTTGGGTGCAAATCAAGTCCAGAAATGGATGCAAGGTGTGATATTGAGGTTTTATAAATAACTTGTATTTCTAAAATTTCCAGAATACAGTGAGTAGAAAGAATGCTTTATTGGAAACTGGAATCTTAGGTTCTATCGCTCAGTCTGGTTTTTCTCATTCTTAAAAAAAAAAGATTAAAACATATGTCTATTCAAAAACTTTTATGCTAGTGTTGACGGTAGCATTATTCACAGGAGCCAAAAAGTGGAAGCAACCTATATGTTCATCAACTAATTGATGGATAAATAAAATGTAGCACAACCATATAATGGAATATTATTGGGCAATAAAACAGAATGAAGTATTGACACTTGTTACAACATGGATGAACCTTGAAAACATTATGCTAAGTGAAGAAGCCAGTCACAAAAGACCGCATATTCTGTGATTCCATTTATGTGAAATGTGCAGAATAGGTAAATCCATAGAGACAGAAAATAAATTAGTGGTTCCTTGGGGATGGGATAGGGTGAGGAAGTAGAAATGGGGAATGACTGCTAATGGGTATGGGAGGTCTTTGGGGGATATTGAAAATGCTCTAAAATGAGATTGCGGTAATGGTTGCACAACTCTATGAATATACTAAAAACCTCTGAACTGTACACTTTATGTGGGTGAATTTTATGGATATGAAATGTACTTCAATAAAACTATTTTTTTTTAAAGGAGAGAGATTGTATGAAAGTACCTAAAGGAAAATGCTCTATTTGTGTAGAAGGACTCACTACGGTCTTCACCTGAGGAAATATGCTGAGAGGGACATGACAAACTGTCAGTAGCTAAAGGAATAGATACCTGAAGACAAGGCATGGGAATGACTGCCTTATAAAAGGAAGACAAGTAAAGTGTAAGAGCACAATATGAAAAAGAAAAAGGCACCAAATTACTTATCTTTCTTTCTAGATCTGCCTTGTTCCATATGTAAACAAGAAATAATTGGCTTGTAGAGACAACAAATACGCGTGTCAGATACTTTTTTACTATTTCCAAAGCATAGAGTCCATAAATCAGTCCTTGACTGCCCTAGAGACAAAGAAAAAGTATGCAGAGAATTCAAGCCAAGAAATTTTGATGTCCTACTGGGTGTTAATTCTGCCTCTTAATCAAGATCTGATTATACAAAACAAAGACAGAACATAAAAATGCTATAAAGATTTAAAGTTTTTCACTCTTTTCCATAATTCACACTGTAAATGTGCTCAGTGTGACATTCACTAGCACAAGAAAATTGAGTTGTTGTCGAAAGGTTCTGCATAACAGAACCTCTGCCAATTATGATGAATAATCCAAGTCCATATGCTTGCTCTATAAAGTTCTACAATATCAAGGTTCTCCAGTCTGCTTCTGCTTCCTCAGAAATAAACTATATCCAAAGAAGAGTAAAAGGGAATTAAAAATACTTAGTAGCTTCGTCATAATCAGTCTTGAATTTGTCCAATGCAGACACTGGTTGCTGGTGATACAGGTGCAAGGCCTTATCTTGAGCCAAGAAAATGAACCAGGTATTTAATGGATATGCAGAAATGGAAATTTTCTTGTAAAATTACCAAAATGCAAGCCAATAGTACAGTACATTATAATAAAGGTTTTCATTAAAATTCTGAGCAGGAATACACTGTATTCTTTTCCCCTGAAGGATGAGATATTATGCAAAAGAATGCTTGAATGCCATGTTCATCGTTTTACAGATAAACATAACTAGTAGGCCAGTCTACAGAGCAAGTGGATGAATTTTGACCGTTTCATTATTTCTATACATTAAAGGCATGCGGCGAGAAGCAAGACCCTGGTTATCAACTAGTCAGTTCTGTGTAGATCTCGACATCAAAACTGGAATGCCTTATAGCTGAGTATCAGGTCAGAAGCTTAAATCTCTGAAGAGTCAACAGGAGTAGTTCATACTCTATATAGCACTCCAGGGCTTGATCACTTATTCCTTTTTTTTTTTTTAAGATTTTATTTATTTATTTGACAGACAGAGATCATAAGTAGGCAGGGAGGCAGGCAGAGAGGGGGAAGCAGACTCCCTGCTAAGCAGAGAGCCCAATGCGGGGCCCAATCCCAGGACCCTGGGATCATGACCTGAGCCCAAGGCAGAGGCTTTAACCCACTGAGCCGCCCAGGCACCCCCAGTTATTCCTTTTTAAGAAAAAGGCTTTACCTTTGGTGAATATTGGAAGTCCCTGGAAACACAGCAATATGCCTTAGCAATCGTTTAAGTCCAGTTATAATGAATTTAGCAGATCCTTACCTAAGAGTTTTCTTTAACTTAATGATTTTATTTATTTGACAGAGAGATTGCAAGTAGGCAGAAAGAGAAGGGGAAGCAGGCTCCCTGCCAAGAAGAGAGCCCAATTCGGGGGTCGATCTCAGGACCCTGAGATCATGACCTGAGCTGAAGGCAAAGGCTTAACCCACTGAGCCACCCAGGCGCCGCACCTAAGAGTAAGCTTTAATGGGAACAGGTGTAGGACTTCTTAGCTACATAGAACATCTAAGGACTGGGAAAAGGAGCTCTGCTAGAGCAAGGTGTCTTTATGAAAGATGGCCCAAGAATAAGAGAATGGCTCCAATAAGCTTTGACTTCAGAATCATGGAGATGGGGAACATAATCATAGAGCTCACAGGTGCCACATCAGCGCAGGGAGTCAGCAGATATGCACAGGAACTAGGGATACAAAGCCTTTGTAGAGACAACTGGGTGGCTTAATTTGGTTAAGCGTCTGACTTCACCTCAGGTCCTCAGGGTCTTGGGATAGAGCCAGGCCTAGGGCACTGGGCTCAGCAGGGAGTCTGCTTCTCCCTCTCCCTTGTCCTCCCTGCGCATCCTCTCTCTCTCTCTCTCTCTTTTTCTCTCCCTCCCCCTACCAAATAAATAAATAAATAAAATCTTTTTAAAAAGTAACTTAAGCACACTT
>RCUC01064058.1:0-21838 GCA_003697995.1 Taxidea taxus jeffersonii
GGGGGGCAGGGTATCATCAAACTGAATCAGACTTTGCTATAGTTGAGGCACGGGCAAGGAATGTGCAGGTGGGGGTCAGTAACGTCAAGAATGTCGAGGTGGTGAATACAAGCCCCCAGAAACCCGCAGGGAGGGCACCTCCCAGTGGCCTTTCCCCAGGCGGGGCCTGCGTGCTCAGTCTCCCACCATCCAGACAGCGCTGGAAGAGGCATCCGGGAGAGGTGCGGAAGCCTCAGCCCACTCAGCTGTGGGAGAAAGTGCCTCTGGAAACAACTGTGCCCCAGAACTCCCACCCCCACATCTAAGCTGGGTGGGCACCCCAGCAAATTCACCGCTGCTCCCCATTTGGGGTTGTTCATAAGTCTATGTGCCACATCCCATCTTAGCCAGAAAATGAGGAGGGGCCGTGGGGCTCTGTGGTTACCCCCAGGAGCTGGCATCCCCTCACCCAAGGAGAAGAACACCCAGAGACTTTGTTTTTGCTTCAAGTGGTGCTGGGAGGGGGGGCCCCGGGGAGCAGGATCCAGGAGCGTAGGCTCCTCCTAGCGTCAGTTCACCTTGGTTTTCATAAACAGAGACTTCCTCTGCTGTGTGGGCCTCAGCCTCCCCTTCTCCTGCCTCCTGAGGTATTTTTGCTTGGCCAGCAGTACTTTCTGGGGGTCCACACCCGTCTGCAGGGAGAGAACAATAGCAGTTTGGACCTCCACCCTCTTTGGAGGTGGCCTGCCTCCCAGCCCCCTTTCTCCCATCTTCTCTGTTCAGCCCCTCTGGTCACCAGAGTCCTGAATCTTACCTTGGCAATGACCTTTTGCCTGAAGATCTCCGAGTTGGCAAAGTAGAGAGGGGAGCAGTAAGTGACAATCTTAACCCCTTCGATTTCCTGGACCTAGGACAGGGAGACTGAGCTCAGGTGGCAAACATGTCTTTATTGGCTTTTTTTTTTATTTTTATTTTTATTTTTTTTAATTTGGTAGAGAGAGAGCGAGCACAGGCAGACAGAGTGGCAGGCAGAGGCAGAGGGAGAAGCAGGCTCCCCGCCGAGCAAGGAGCCCGATGTGGGACTCGATCCCAGGACGCTGGGATCATGACCTGAGCCGAAGGCAGCGGCTTAACCAACTGAGCCACCCAGGCGTCCCATTGGCTTTTTTTTTTTAAAAGGCTCTTTTCTTTGGGGTGGGGGCAGGGCAAAAGAAATAGGTCTTAACTTTGGATTACTTACCCTATTATATGTCTTGGGATTAACATAAATGTCAGTGTCCATGACCTGGGCCAAAGCGTAGCCATTTCGACTGGATGAAAAAGGAAAAGAAAAAAAAAAAAGATCATGCTAAAAGCCAGTGGGCCTGGAAGGGTGCTGGGATGGGAGCAGGGGCAGAAGCAGGATGGGACGGGGTCTCTTCCTCCTCCCTGGGCATGCTGGGTTGGTCTTTCTATACTGGAGACACATGCCTGGTGGCCTATGGCTAGGCTATGACCTGAAGGATGACAGGTGGGGCCTTGACATAGCTTCCAGCCTGGGGCTCAGCACAGAGAAGAGGTGGAGTATGCGTGGTGACAAGCTTGGGTGGCCCCAAAGTCACCACTTCTGGTTCCGAGTTCTCAAGGAGAGAAGACAGTGCTTCCCTCACTGAGAAGGATGCTTCCTCACATAGAGCATCCTTCCTGCCCTGGCCTGAAACCTCTTTCTGCGGTGCCCCTGGCCTGTACCCCTTAACCTTTTTATAGGAAGGACATGGCATCTGTCCTCTGGCCTGGTATTCCCCTGGGGAGGGTCCTGTTTGGTCTGGGGACTGGCAATGCCCTTGGACAGACTCTTGTTCTTCTCCTACTTTGGCTGGCCCCCAGCCCTCCGGGCCCGGGAGGGCTTCCTCTGGGGCTTTCGGGATATGGCAGTCAGTCAGCCCAGCCTGGGCATGGGGGGGTCCCCCCACTGCTGTGCCTTGCAGGGGTGGGGGGTTGTTACTTACAACTGAGTCTGGAAGACCACCACCAGGGCAGAGAAGGCGACGCCCACGGCCACACCGTACGGCAGGCTCAGGAAGAACGAGGATAGGAAGCTCACCACCCAGACACACTGTGAGGACAGACACGTCAGAGCAGGCCTGGGGAGAAGGCTGCCTCTTCTGGGAGGTCTTTCGGGAATAGCCAAGGCCATTCTCTATTTCAGCAAACTCAGACCCGCCCTCCCCTTTGCATGGCGTTTTTGCCCTGTCTTATGTATTGTGGCTCTGCGTGCACTTGCCCGTCTCCCCCAGATGGAGTGTGGCTAGCAAGCTCGCTTGGTTTTTAGGAGCCGGCCAGGCCACACAGGGAGGCAGCATGAGCACACTGAGAGCATGAGGGTCAGATCCGCCCGGGGTTCAAAGTTTCATTCTCCCACTCACTAGTGATGTGAGCCAAGTTGCCTGATCCACAAAAGGGGAGTAGTGACACCTGTTTCATGAAAGGATGAAAGAGCTAAGGCACCTAAAGGTCCTAGCCTAGCGACGGGCACCCAGGGGTCACTCCCCAAGAATGAGCTCCCTTTCCCCACCTAACGGGGAGGCTGTGTATGCCCGACACAGTCTCAGTGGTCTTCCCTGCCTACCTGTCTGGGGTCTGGCTGTGTGGATGGGGGCAGGGTTGGATGCCATTGGTTGGACCCCTTGATTGTCCTTTACAGTCTTGCAAGTTCCTTTAAAGGAAACAAATCTGCCCACATTCCTGTACAGAACGGTGAGGCTCAGACAGGAGCCCAAACACAATGTAAATATCAGGGACGATTTTCATGGCGGGGGGATTGTTGCAATATGGTAAAAGCAGATCATTAGGGTGGGCATTGGAACATTACTTTCCCTATCCTCATCACTCACTGGGGGACCCCAAATGGACCGCTCACTTCTCTGGCTTTAAGGATTTTCCTCAGGTACCATGCAGGCAACCCCAGGAGACAGTACCACGCAGAGGTTTGCCTGTCTAAGATTTGGGTTCCAATCCTGACTACTACTTACTACCCCTGTGGCCTTTGACAAGTTCTGTAACCTCTCTGAGTCTTGGTTTCCTTATCTTTTTTTTTTTTAAATTTTATGTATCTAAGTCATCTTTATACCTAACGAGGGGCTCGAACTCATGACCCAGAGATCAAGAGTTGCATGCTCCTCTGAGTGAGTCAGCCAGGCGCCCCTTGGTTTCATCATCTTGAAAGGAAGTCAGTAAATCCTCTCTCATAAGTTATGGTGGAGCTTAAATGGGGACGATTGTTGTAGTTGTCAGTACCTTGTAATCTTTATAATATTGTCCAATGCAAGATGCGTTGGGACCGTGACTAATCATAACAGTCATGTTTGCTGAGCGTTGCATGGCTGCCCGGTGCTTTCCCATATGATCTCATTTAATCCTCAGCCCCAGTGTGTGATGCAGCCATGACTGTCATCCCCATTACAGAGGAGGAAACAGCACTCCAGAGAAATCTGGCAACTCACTCAAGATCCTGGTACACTGGCTTTAGGTTCTAGGGTTTTTGTTGTCATTGTTTTTTAGAACTATTTCTTCTTGCTTTTGCTTTTTTTGGAACTACAGATCATAAAAATAACTATAGCTACATTTTACTGGACCCGGGGTATAATTCAGATAACATGCTTCTTACTTGTATTATCTCATTTCTTCCTCATAAACACCCCGGTGGCGAGGGGTAGAGAGTATAAGATACCCATTTCTCAGATGAGAAAGCCAAGACTCAGAGAAGTTAAGGGACTTGCTGGGGACTTGCTGATTTAGGGCCAAGCACAGAGCCAGTGAGCAGCCGAGATAGGGTGTGAACACAGGATGTCTCACTCTGAACCCTGGGCTCTTGGCAGCTGGTTCTGCAATGAGGGAGCTGCAGAGCAAAGGGATCATGGACAGAAAGAGCTGATGGGGCTTTAGGGTTGGAGGAGGGAGCCAGGGGCCTGGAGGGGTACCCAGAGGCCCCCCAATACCTACACAGTCCAGCTTGCTCTTCTTCCACAGGTAGTAAGGGTCAGCGAGCTGCCTGAGCGAGTTCTTGAGGTTGACAGCTATCAGTGCTCCTAGCACAGACTGGAGAAACAGAACGTCATTCTTTCTCACCTCGGGGGGCCCCCCTCTTCCTCCCTGTCCTACACACCCCTGACCCTGGTGTCTCGCAGGACAAAGCTGCGGTTCCAGAACATCTCTGCTGGCAGAGCCCCCAGATCTCTGCACCCCATCTTAGGGCTGGAGAGTGCAGGTCCAAGGCCGTGGGGCCCCTCCTGGCCCTTCTCCATGCCACCCCTCCCCCCCTTTCCAAGCCCCCAGTGCCCAGAACCTTCCAAGTCAGACACTCCTAAGCACTTGTAAACACTTAATGCGGGGACTGACCGTGGGGTCAGAAGGCTGGAGTTGGCGACCAGCCCTGCACTTATGAGCTGTATCACCACAGATCATTAAGATTTCCTCAGCCTCAGTTTCCCTCACCTATAAAAGGAGGAAAGTAAACCCTGTGTTGTCTACTTCACAGGTTGTGATGGGGACAAAGCGTGACCACGTCGTCACTTTGTAGAGGGTTACACAATGCCTAGGGATTGTTCTTACTGGAGTCTCCCATCCACCTCCGCTCTCCCGCTGCACTCTTACCTTGGGGAGAGGGTATAGATAGGACCCCAGGACCAGCATGGTGATCATCACAACCAGGGACACACACAGGCTTGCCACCTGTTCCGAGAAAGTTGGGAACAGAGCATAGGGGTGAAATTCTCATTCTTGACTTATTTCCAACAGATGCCCTTGGTGGAGGGGAGACAAAGGTTGGAGAAGCAGCTGGCCTGGCTTGCAGGTGCCCCGGCTTCTCTGGGGTAACTGTTTTGTTCCCCTCTCGCCTCTCCCCCCAACTCCCCTGCTACAGCTCTCACCTGGGACTTTCCTCCAGCTCCATCCACAGCCAGAGTGACAGAGAGAGCACAGCAAATGACATGGATTTTAAAGAAGGAGCCAAAGAAGTTGCTGCAGCCCAGGGCAATCATCTCCTGTGGGGACAGGGACAGGATCAGAGGCGGGGGCCATGGGGGGTGGGCAGCAGGTAGAGACCAAACATAGCCATCCATGCAAGCTGGATGTTAGGCCTCTGACTTGAGAATGACCCTACAGCTGGAAGGGAGACACTCCCAAGCAAGCTGAAGTCAGCTTCCTGTGGTCAGAGCCCCTCCTGCTCACAGGCAGGCACCTTGCTCACCGCAGCCCCAAGAGCCCCACAGTACTTGTCGCCAGGGGCCCGTCCTGTTTTGCCCTGCTGGTGGTGGCTGGACCTACCTGGTTAGAATCCACATCATAGCCGTGCTTGCTGGCCAGGGTCCGGCCCATGGCCAGGTTGATGACATAGCCCACAATGGCCAGCGAGAAGGCCGTGCCCACCATGTCCTTCCATTGGGAAACCACAGGCAACACGGGAGTGGGGAACCTGCCAGGAAGCCAGAGAGCAGGCAGGGCCCCGAAGTGTGAGAAAAGGAGAGCGAGTCCTTCCTCAACCCACGGGGACCAGCCAGGCCCCACAGTGTGCCCGGGTCTACGTCCTCAGTATGACCCTGTGGGGCAGCTGCCATTACTCCCATCGACAAAGCAGAAACCAAGATGTAGGACCTCACTTGTCTGAGGTCCTAAAGCCAGTAAGTGAGGGGTGAGGCCTCGTGTGTTCACGCCCAGGTTCTGGACTCTGTACTCACTAATCCACAGATCCACAATCCCCACCATTCCCGGCCCTCTCCCTCTCTGCAACACAGGCACCACCTTCCCCTCCCAGGGCCCGGCGTGGTGTCTGACACAGAGTCAATGCTCCCTATGTGTTGTTTTGAGGCTAACAGCTTCCTTTCCACATGGAGGAAAAGAGCCAACACATTAGAGCAGGCGAAGAGCTGGCAAAGGGCTGATCAGAGAAGCTTTTCTCTGGCAGCATCAAGTAAATGGGACATTTGGGGAGCTGTGTGGCAGTTAAGATTCACTGTTCGTAACACAGCTAGCATTGGCTGATTGCGTGGCTCTCTTCCAGAATAAGTAACAGAAATCATTTCCACTTGGTCATTGTCATAGAGTCTACAGTGCTTCCGCATCAAGGTTGTCCTCTCTGGGTCTCTGAGCCCAGGGCTTCATGGGGGGCATGTTTTTTGGGGGGGTGGGCAGGCTTCTTGGGCACCCAGACTCACCCATGTTGGATCTCTCCCACGATCTGCATGTGATACTTTTGGGGCATCTTACAGCCCCCAGAGATAGCTGTCGCCACCACCACCTGCAAGCCCCAAAAATGCAGAATGGGGATTGGCAGGGCAGGGGTCTCTCCCGAGCTTCCCTTTTCTCTGGGGACCCCAAATCCAACTCCCCTTCTTCCTTGAAGGGGAATAGCCCAAGGAGCAGGAAGAGCGGGACCCATGTGCAGGGGGATAGAATGGATTTACACAGCCTCCTGTTCTACTGGCTACCATCGGAGGGGGAGGCAAAGGTCGGTAGGGGCTCCCTTGGCCTTGGCTGGAGCTGAACTCCATTTCTCATGGCCTCTCCAGCCTGGCCCCCAACACTCCAGCCCCAGACAGGGTCCTTACCACAATCATCTCCGTAGGGATGGGGAAGCGGATCCTGTGCATATAGCGAGCGTTGAGTTCCTTCACCAGCACCAGGAAGACGCCACTGATGAGGGCGAAGATGAGCGAGGCGATGTTGGTGTGGGGGAGGTTTTTGCAAATGTCAATGAAGGTCTGGGGGAGAGAGCGCCATGCTCATGGACTCCCACCTCTTCTTCCTGTGCTATCCCCACCCTTGGGTGTCTAACCCAGTGGGAGGATGTCATCAATGTGAATGGAGGCACAGCAAAGCAGAATTTAGACCCTGGTCTCCCACAGCTCCCCATTTTCCTCCTGCCTCTCCCAAAGGGCTCGCTGGGAGTTCATGCCAGTGTGGGAATGCTGATCCTTTTTCTCTCTTTAGAAAGAATCTGAGCTCAAGGAAGAGGGTTGGAGATAAGACATAAAGAAGGAATTCCCAGGCAAGGAGGGGTTGAGGCACTACATCAAGGAACTGATGGAGAATGGACAGCTCCTTTTCTACAGGGATTAACCATAGAGAACCTCAGTGAGCCCTCAAGGTCATGGTTTCACCCTCCCTCCCAAAGTGGGAGCCCCCAGAGAATCATCTCGGAACCGTGGGTCAACCAGTGGTCAACTTGTTTGCGAACATTGTGTAAGGAGGAGCTCACAACTTCTTCCAATAGTAACCCCTGCTCTGTGCCTGCTTGAGCCCCTCCCCATCTGCAGGGGTGCGCTCCTAGACTCACAAAGATGATGGACCCCGGGCCTGCGTAGGAAGGGATGGTCAGTCCAAAGATGTACTTGAGCACTGAGATCAGGATCTGCAGGCCGGCTGCCGTCATGAAGCCCCGGATGAAGGACTCGGACAGGTAGATGGCCACAAAACCAAACTGCACGAAGCCCAGGCCCATCTGAGATGAGACGGGTGGGGGTGGGGGGACAAATGAGAGGGGCTGGCAGCACCCGCATTGGCTGGACCCAAACCTGGGCTGGAGTTCCAGGCAGCAGCCCCAGGGATATGAGCCCTTTGTGCCCAGGTCTAGCCCTCTACTGTGCCAGGTGGATCCCGACTCTGCTTGGGGGCATGGGTCGCTACCTCTTTGTTGCTTCCTCTCTCTGGCTTTGGTTTTCTTATCTGAAGAATACACCAGGTCCTCCCCCAGAGAGGTCCTTCCTCTCTCAGTAGACGACACCACCATCCACCCAGTGGGCTAACCAAAAACTTGGGGGTCATCCTCCCTCAACCCCACATCCAGCCTACTACCAAGGCCTTTAATGGCCCTGGCCAAATGTTCCGTAAGTCCACCCCATCGCTGGGGCCCTCGCAGTGGCCGCCACCCTGGTCTAGCCCTCGTGAGTCTTGCCTGGGCCTCTGCAGAGTCTCCTGACAGGCCCCCTGCTTTGGTCCTTCTAACCCACTTCCCACGTCTCTTCTCTGTGGCCTGAATGACCTGAGAGACCGCCAATCCCACCCAAAGGCACTGTGTAGGGGACAGACCTCAGCCTTCATTGTCTAGCCTCTGCCTCTATTTCCAGCCCCTTCTCTGGCCTATCCCCAAAAGCCATCTGCTGTCCAGCCACCCCAAACTTCTTGCCTGGTCATTCCCTGGTCAGTTCACACCCTCAGGTCCCCATGCTTTGGGGTGCGTTCCCTCTGCCTGGACTGTCCTTCTGTGCCTCGTTCATTCGGGTCCCAGCCAACCTCTACTCATCCTTTAGACTCAAGTCAAATGTCACCTCCTGAGGCGAGGCCTTCCCCGACTCTCGACTCTCTCTTCGCTGTTCCCACACCCTTTGAACACAGCTCTGTTATGCAGCTTATCTCACGGCCTACAAGTTGATCTGTTGACATGACTACTTCCTCTGCTGGGCTGGGAGCTCCTGGGGAACCAGGCCCCTTCTCTGCTTATTTTTCCCCTGAGGCCTAGCCCAGCTCCTGGCACAGCGAAGCAACCAGAAACATTAACTGAATGAACGAACGAATTAAAGGCATCATCTGAGGTTGCTGGCTTCCTGCTCTAGTGTCCCACCAGGCAGTGTTTCCCGTCATAAAACCTAGCCGAGGGGCGCCCGGGTGGCTCAGTCGGTTAAGCATCTGCCTTCGGCTCATGTCCCGGGATCGAGCCCCACGTTGGGCTCCCTGCTCAGTGGGGTCTGCTTCTCCTTCTCCGTCTGCTCCTCCCTCTGCTCATGCTGTCTCTCTCTTTCTCAAATAAATAAAATCCTAAAATAAAAAACACCAAGCCCCTCCCCCCCACAAACAAAGAAACAAACAACCAACCTAGCAGAGGCCTCTGCAGTTTGTGCAACTGATGTGGAACAGGTGAGGCTGTGGCTTGGGGTAGAGGAGGTGGAGGGGGATGAGGGATGTTAGAGAACTAGGACGACTGTGCTGGCAGAGGGATGGGCGTTGGAGAGGGTGGCAGAGAGAGGCCGTGAGCCTTCCGGCTAGTCTGGGACTCAGGACAGTTTTACCAGGGGCAGATGCTGGTCTCAGGGACCTGCGGGAGGCAGGTGAGGAGAGGCACCGATTTTTGGAGGTCTTTTGTGGCCCCGGGGAATGGGGAAGTGGGAGGAGGTAGAGCCTTGAATCAGCTTCAGTGTCAAAAACTGGGCTTTGGAGGCAGGCGAAGGGCGGAAAAGATGCTCTCCCGAGGCTGAGCCCTCGGCAGGGACGTGGCCGTCCGCTCACCTGGATGATGGCCGTCAGGCAGGCCAGCGTTGCTGACACGTGCAGCCTCTCGGCCTCCATGGCCGCCGTGTCCACGTAGCTCTTGTTGGTGGCATTGTTGAAGACCCAGAACTTTGACTCTGGGACCAGCTGCAGACAGATGTTACCCACCAGGATGCTGATAACGGCAAAGGTACCTGCGGTGCCCACCCAGCCAGCGAGTCAGAGGTTTGGACCACAGCCCTGGACAACAGAAAGGGGCCCAGCAGAGCGTCCCTGCCCCCGGAGGGATGGTCCCCCACCTCCAACGTTCCTCTCCAGCAAAACAACAGCCACTCACACGTAACCGTGACCTGCACTTTCAATATGCTTTCACCTCGGCTGCTACTATGATTTCGTCGGACCCAGGAAGAAATGTGCTTGAAAATGCAAGCAATGCCTGACCCAGAAATAGGCCTTGTGACCAGGCCCTTGTCTCCCCATCACTTAGCACCAGAGAGCGCCAAGTGTCCCTACAGGGACCAGCGTGAGAGTGACGGGGCAGTTTCTCACATCTGTTCAGCACTTTGGGGCTCATGGTATATCCTGGTCTACTGGGTGCTCCCTGCATTCCGGGGAGGGGGACGGAACAGGGAGTGCTAAATGGGCTCACGGCAGCTCCGAGGTTTCTCTAAGGTCGCAGGAGACCTGGGAGTGATGCTCACATTGGCAGTCCCTTTGGGACCAATGGGCACCCGCTCTAGGAGAATGCAGATGGAAGACAGAAACCCCTCTGCCACGCCCCCCCATCCGCCGGTCCAGGCCACCTTGCCCGCTGAGAGGGGAGAGGCCTTACCTGGCACCATCTGGTGTATGCCCCCCAGGAAGAAGTAGGTAAGGAGGGGGAAGAAGGAGGAGTAGAGGCCGTTGACGGCAGGAAGGTTGGCCAGCAGAGCAAATGCCATGCCTGCAGAGGAGAAACAGATTGCAGGCTGGGTTGTGGAGGTCACGGGGGAGGGGGAGGGGCAGGAGAGAAGGAGGGAAGAGCGGCAGGCCAAGTCCACCTAGGGCATGGACCCCTCACCTTGTGGGACCTGGATGGATCCACCACTGAGTCCGCCCAGCAGGTCGGGGATGATGTAGTCTTTGATCTTGTACTTGGGGAGCCAGGAGAGCACAGGGAGCAGCCCAAACACCACAGCTTTGATCTTGGCCGAGGAACATCTGAGGGAAGAGGGCAGGCTTCTAGTCGGCACGGCATAGTTTGGACACTCTGAGTTGCGGAGGGATTACAAGGCCCTGTTCCTGGTCATTCATTCATCCACTCATTCATTCGGAATTCATTCAGCATTCAGTAAGCACCCACGCTGGGCCTGATGCCAGGGACACTGAGGAGAAGGGGCGGGGCTTTCTTTAGGGAGCCATCCACATGCCCTGGGCTTTAGTTGGGCATCTTCCGAAGCTGGCTGCACCCCTGGGACATCCCACGACTTGGTCTGAAGGCATGGATTTGGGGTCGCTTGGCTTTCCAAGCCACAGACGGGGGCCAGCCCCCAACTCAGATGGCCTTTCTCTGGTCTGACGGAACACAGGGCTGGGCACCCAGGTCTGGGCTTCTGCAGCTTGGTGTACACACCGGGTTGTAATTACTTGCTTTTCATCTCTTGCTCTCACTGGACAGCAAACCCCACCATGGCCAAGAGTCTGGCTGTCTTGTTCATCTTGTGTATCTTGTACATTGTATTGGGCTGCTTAGTAAATATTTGCGGAGTAACTAAATGAATGGATGATTGAAAGGGTGGGCTGGTATTGGAACTCAGTTAGGGTAGGGGCTACCGCCATCTTTCTCAGCACTGCCCCCCAAAGAAAGCTCCATTGTGCTTGTAGGGTATGCCTCTGCAGACCCACCATCCCTCCCGTGTGATGATTCCGATGTTGGAGTTCTTCTTACTGTTAATTCGTCGGGGGGGCGGAAAGAATCGGGGAGCTATTCGTTTGTCAGTGCAGGGTGGGGAAAGTTGATTCCTTCCCTGTTTGTCGAACACCTGGAGGTCTTTTCATCGAAACTCAGAAGTGGTAGGAACAAGAGCCTACAAACTCGAGGGTGACAGCTCGTGGATTGATGACTGAAAGGAGGTAGGAGGCATTTGCTTTTCTTCTCCCAGTCGAGGGAACTCAAATACTTGGGGCCTACGTGGTGACTCACTGGCCTGCTCTGATTAGGACTCCTTTCCTTCCCGGCACCAATTCCTGCTCTTTGCTGTTGTTCAACAATAGTTTCCCTGATCCTGGGTCCCCTGGATGGCACTCAAGACTAGAATCAATACAGACAATGCTTTGTACCCTGTGTAGAGCCTGGACAGATTTTCTGTCCCAGGCTCCAATCTAGGAAGGGCATCATCACCAACACCCTCTGGGGGCAGGTGGCTGCCTCTCCCATCCTGGGGATGGTGGACAGGGCATTGGACCGGTGGCCAATAGCTTAAAGCATCTCTAAAGCTTTGTCCTAAGGGAGACCCAGCCCTGCAGGAACTCACTCAAGTTCGTTTGTGGCAGAGAAACTGGACTCCCCACCAGAGAGCTGACTAGGGGAAGACATAGAACCTCCCTGGGGCTCATACCTGCCCAGCTGTATGGCAAGCCTGCTATATGTTGGGTGAGGCAATCTGGGGCCCCAGAGAAGGGCTGGAAACAGATGCCAAACTCTTCTACAGAGGCTTCAGAGCCCAAGAGGGAAGTGGACAGAGGGATTAGTTTCTAGCCCTTCATTCATTCCTTCATTGAACAAATATTTATTGGAGCACCTTCTGGGTGTCAGGCACTGTTTAAGGCTCAGTGCCAGCCTCGTGGGAATTGTTAGTTCCCTCTACCACTTTATAGTTTTAATCTATAATCTCTTTGGCCAACAGCAGATACCCTCAACCCTCCAGCACAGAAACAACCCAAACTCCAACTGTTTGGGAACCAAGGCTCGCAGAGCCCACCTGTCCGAGGAGCCCAGCTATGGGTACAGTGCCCGGGCACTGAACACCCAAGGCTTTGGCTGTAGCCTGGCAGAAAGGAGCCTCGTGGGAGAAGCAGGGTTGGACCAGGGCTAGTAGTGAAGACTCCAGTGGGTGATTCCCCCAGCCTAAACCAGTTCCACCTGCATCTCCACTTCAGCCATTGCCAGTGACCTCAATCCAGGTAACTGAATCAGCTGTTTCCCCAGGGGCGTGAGGAAGAGCAAGCCGGCCCATAGCCAGGACCGAACAAGGTCTGCCAGGAGTGTAGGAAGAGGGAAGGTGAAGCTCATAGCCTCGGGTTTCTGCAGGATGAGCAGAGATCATCTCATGAAGCGCCCCCCGCCCCAATTGGAGGTGAGGTTCTGCTGCCCCCCAGCACAGTGCCAGAGAACAGAGAGTGGAAAGAGCCCGGGGGTCTGGAAGGACCATATCCTGGTAGGTCCCCTCTAGGAAAGCCCAGGAATTTAGGGGCTGCCTTTGGGCCTTCTCTGGATCAGCAGAAGGAAGGAACATCTAGGCAGGAAAGAGGACAAAGGGCAGGGAGTGGTGACGGCTTCAGGTTTGTCTTGATCAGGAGGGAAAGGATGTTAAAGGAAGGGCTCTGATGCCCTCACTGCCCCTGGGGTAGCTCGCCCATCTAGAGCTCCCTTAAGAACCTAAGAGAGACCTGAGTGGACAGAGAATACGGTAGGACGTCGTGCCAGGGATTGGAGATGCTCTACAGCTCTTCTGGAACTGTGACTGCTAGTCCCTCCCTCCCACTGCCCCGCTCCAGGTGTGGGCATCAGTCCAGGAGAGCTTGTAGGATCTTAAAGTCAGGGTTCC
This sequence comes from Taxidea taxus jeffersonii, assembly GCA_003697995.1. Taxonomy (NCBI): domain Eukaryota; kingdom Metazoa; phylum Chordata; class Mammalia; order Carnivora; family Mustelidae; genus Taxidea; species Taxidea taxus. The sequence continues at coordinate 13,026 of RCUC01064058.1, forward strand.
AGAACCTTCCCTCCCCACGGCTTCCCCCAGCCCTGTCTCAGCCATCCTGGTACAGGAGCCATACCCTGGTGCAGAAGGGATTTTGGTGGGGAGCAGCAGAAAGAGGTGTCTGGGCTCTGGGCCATGTTACCTGAAGGCATGGCGAAGTTTCTCTCCCAGTGGGTATGTCCGGTCCTTCTTCTCAAACTCATCATCGAGGACGGTGAGAGAGTATACAGCTCGGTCTACCACGTAGCGGGGCCTGGGCTGGCTCATGTCTGGGGCATTGACAAGCTTTGGGAGAGGCAGAGGAGGGGAAGACGAGGGGCATCTCTGGCTGGCGCCAGCTCGGGCCTTCTCTCTCTCTCAAGTTCGGGCCAAGCAGGCTTTTATCCTGGTTTTTCCCCGCCCCCACCCAGCAAGGTGCCTCCCTTCCCGCTTTCAGGTCTTTCCACCAGACTCACTTCTTTTGGTGGCCTTCCTTCCCAGGCAGTGATGAGGCACACACTTGCCCTGGCTGTTTTGCTTGGCGCCCAGCACGTGGCTGGCACGCCACCCCTGTGACATCACTGTCACCCCCGCCGCACACCAGGCAAAGAGGAGGTGGGAGTGCAAGGGCAGGAGTCACAGCTGGATGTCAGCCCGTTGGTCCTGTCCCCCGCCCCAGCCCCAGCCCGTGGTGCCCCCACAAGCCTCAGGGCGCCCTCCCCAGACCTCAGTTTCCCTGGCAGGAAGGCTCATACAATTCAATCATCTTGGGGGAAATAGAGAAAATGGCCTGCCTGGAGGCAGGGGGATGGCTGAGATGACCTCAGGAGGACCCTTCTTGAAAGACACCTGGGACTTCACCAACAGGTTTTCCCGGGGGATAATGGCGCATTTGGGGAAATCAGGATGGTCTGAACCGGCTGGCTCTCCCACGGCTTCCTGTGCCTAACCTTACCCCCACCCTTGTGTACTGGTGTTTCCCTCCTCCTTGCTTTTTGCGCAACCCTGCTGATGTTCCAGGAGCTGAGCAGGGCAGAGCTGAGTACCTGGGCCCCTGAGGCCCAGAGGAGCTCCCTGTAGGAACCATCCCCCCTCCTTCCTACAGCTACTGGTTCCTCCTCTTGTCCCCTGCTCCTGGCAGCTGGGAGAACCCCCTGGGAGGACCTTGGAGGAAGGAGGGAGAGGGAAGAGGTGGGGCAGGTTTGAAGGAAGGAGGTGGGGAGTGTGGAATGGCCATGGCCAGGCTGGCAAAAGACTGGAAATGGGGTTGAAAGTGAGAAACCACTTAGGGGGCTAGGGGCGACCCTTGGCTTCCTCTTGGAGAACCTGGGTGCATAGGGTTTGTTGGAGGGGAGCAGGCTGGTGGATGACTTTTGTGGAAGAGAACATGGCAGAGAGATGGAAAGTACATTAACAAGGGTCCAGAAACCTGGCTTCTGGTCCTGGCTTTACTGGTGAGTGGGAACAGACATCACCCTGTTGAGCCTCGGATTCCTTGTCAGTAAAATGTAACATACATATCTATCTCACTGGGTTGTGAGCCCCAGATGAGTTATGGACAAGAAAGGGATATTTAAAATGTACAAAAAATGAGACAAATGTGAGTTGCTATTATTGGTAAGATTTTACCCAAGCTGATGAAGTTTGGGCTGGTGAATCCCATTCATTTGCTTGTGGGACCCTGAAGCCCGTCAGAACCTATAAGTAGAAGGACCTGGGTGGCTCAGTCAGTTGAACATCTGCCTTCAGCTCAGGTCATGATCTCAGGGTCCTGGGATCGAGCCCCATGTCAGGCTTCTTGCTCATTGGGGAGCCTCCTTCTCCCTCTCTCTCTGCCCCTCCCCTCTGCTCATGCTCTCTCTCAAATAAATAAATAAATAAAATCTTTAAAAGGAAAAAGAGCCTAAAAGCAAAGGTGGCCTGCCTGGCAACCCCCCAGGGTGATAGCCAGCTGGGAGGGAGCTGGGGAGAGAACCTGCCCACAGTGCCTATGCCCAGCCCCTCGCCGGGCGCTCTGTACATACTCACCAAATGCTTGTGGAACGAATCAATAAATGGTGTTTTGGAGAAGACATGGGCAGAAATGAGTAAGAGCAATAACACAAGAGACATTTCAGTGGGAGAACCAGAGACAGAGCGGCATAAAGAAAACCAGCACCGGCTTTAGAACCAGAATGAGCTGGGTTCAAAGATTCAGTTTCTTCATCTGTGAATGGGGATAATAACAGTCCTGGGTGGTTGCCGTGAGAATGAAATGAGACTGTGTGTGTGAAGTGGCTGGGCTTCCCAGGCACCCAGTGAATGGTAACGGTGATGGTTACTATTATTAAGATGGGAGGGTGCTTCCTTTGTGTTGGGAGAGACTAGGGAAAGACATCCAGCCCTTCACCCTCCAGTGAGGTGGGTGCTCTTCCCCCTCCTCCCCTTCCCTACCCTCTCCAGGGGCTGTGAGGCTCTAGCTTTCTAGTGGCTTCCCTGACTGGCCCTCTGGGAGCGATGAGTAAGGAGCATGACCGTCCAGAGGAACCAGAGCTCCAGCCCGGCTTGGGAGAAGGACTTGTGGTTTGGAGGAAGGGGTCTGTCCCTGGCCACGAAACAGACTGTCTGCAAAGGAATGACCAAGAAGTTCAAGGGGAGCTGGACCCAAAGAGAGAGCCCCTTGGGAGAGCCCCTTGGAAGAGGGGGTGGTGGGAGACCTTGCCTCCGTGTGGTGGGGGGCCCCTGAAGCCCCTTCCCAGACTGCTCTCAAAGGTTCTAAGTTCTAGTGGGTGGGGGAGGGGGTTAACATCTGATTCCACAGAGCCCTGCTAACCCAGCGCCCCTCACTTCCCCATTTCCTCAGTGGGATCTTCCTCCTCGTCACCCAGGCCACCTTCACATATGTCCCTGCCCTTTCTTTCCCCACCCGGCCTCCACTTCAGCTGTTCACCAAATGTCATTGCTATTTCTTTCCACCGTGCCTCCTGTCCCTCACCCCCTCAGCTCTTATCTCACACCTGGACTATTGCATTAGTCTTCTGACTGATTTCCCCGGCTCCAGCCTACACCCCCTCATCAGAAACCCTCAGCCTCCTCATTTCCAGGTGGATCAAACCCCAACTCCTTATTTTGGCATGTTTGTCCTTTCACCATCTGGCCCTGTTTTGGTGGAGTTGGTAGAATCGTTGGCTGAGTCCCCTGGTACCATTCAGCACCCCCCGACAAGCTTGGCCCCATTTTACCCCTGTGCTCTGTCCACACTTTCCTCCTTACCTGCGATGCCCTGACTCACTCTGCCTCCCTAGACCAGCCCATCCTTAAGACCTGCTTACGTTCCTCCTCCTCCCCACCCCTCCCTTGGCTCTTTGCCTTGCCCTCTTCCTCCTCCTCCTCTTCCTCTTTTATGAAGCTTTTCCTGACCACCCTGGCCTAGGATCTCTTTTTCTCCTCTGACCTCCCTTTATTTGAGCCCCTCCAGTCTGCACACCAGTGTTGGCTTTGGCTACTCCCAGCTGTCACTTCCAGGGAAGGGAGGGAGGCAAGGGGGTGGTGGTGGTGGAAATCCTTCTGGGAGGGGGATGACTCAGGACTGTTTCTGCCCCAGTGGCAGGCTTCCTACAGATGGCGACCAGATGCTAGGGGAGTTCCCGCTTGCACAGGCTAACTGAGGAGAAAAACTCCCTTGCTTTACTGGAAGGCAAAATCGTCCTGGTCCCATACACTCTGCCCATTTCATTCTAGAAATAAGGTGTTGAAATCGAGAAGGCTCTGGGAGCTCTCCCAATCCTGACTTTGTACCACACAAAAGAAGAGGAACCCAGCGGCCAGCTCCACTAGAAGGGAACTTACGTCTGAGGCTGGTCTAATCCTCTCGTTTTGTCGATAAAGAGACTGAGTCTTAGCGGGAGGTGATACGGGGATTCGAACGGGGGCCTTGGACTCCATCTTAGTTGCTCCTGTTGGGTCCTCAACCTTCCAGGGATGACCCCGCTCTTGCTCTCTGAGGGTCGTCCCTCAGTGGCCTCCAGAGTACTCCTTTCGGAACACCCCAGCTGATGAGACAGGACTCCCGGGTTCTGCCTCTCCTCTCCAGACCTCTGTAGGGGCTCTGACGCCTCTTCATGCCGTTGGCTTTCCCAGGACCATGACTGACTGAGTGGCGAATCTGCAGCCTCGGGAGCTGCCCCAGCTCCTGGTGAAGAGGTGGCCCCGTCCTACTTCCTAATTCCAAGTGTAGGGTTGAGGTGGGGTGGGGCTTAGGAGGGGGGTTACTTCATCCCCGGGCCAGTTCTGTGGGCTGAGAGGGAGAGGGGGATGGGAGAGGCCAGGTGGCAGGAGGCACGGGCTCTGGAGAGGGAAGGGGTTCCCAGGGACCCCCGCAGAGGGCTCCTGCAATGCTAGACTAGGGGTGGGAAGGTGAAAGAGGGAGCAAGAAAGGGAGAGGTGTAGGGGACGGGGAGACTTGATCCTTGGTTAAACAAACACAGCCCTGCCGAGTGATGTCAGCCTTGCTGAAAAGAGTCGAGGTCTGTGTTGCCGTAGGTGTGTAGCAAGGAGCCCGGCCTCTCCTCAAACCGTGTCAGCCCCTCTGCACCTCCCCTCCCCCACCGGATCAGGGAGAAATGGCAGGTGCCATGTGACAATATTGAGGAACAAAAGGGTGCCCCTGCCGCCTCCCCCTCTGTGGAGGGAAGGAGGGGCAGTCCAGATTTGCTGGAGAGACCTGGTTGGGGGGCGGGGGAGAGCTGTGGGGTTTAGGGGAAGTAGACGGCCAGAAGGAAAGGGCATGCAGAGGGTAGGAAGGGTGGGTGTGTGGACAATTTCCAAGGCTTGGCAGGGAAATGGGGTCACATCTGGGGCAAGGGGGATTCAGGGATTTTGCGGAGCTAAGGAGCTGGTGGGGAACAAAGGAGAAATAGATTCCCTGTGTGGGGGGGGTATGGGCTGAGTAGACCTCCTCTGGGGCTTCTTTGGGGCCCCTCATCAGGATCCTAATTCCCCCCTGCAGTGAATTCATGCAAAAGAAAAGCCCACAGGTATCTCTTCCTGGGCACATTTCTGACTGGGTCTGTCTACATCTGTACAAAACTGTGGGCAGAGATGGGCTTGGGCATGGTGCCCGAGTTAATGCGTAGAAAGGCTTGGAACGGCGCCTGTGTGAGCGTGCAACAAATTCTGAGCGTGTTATTATTATTACCGCTTTGATTACTCGGGAGGATTCTCTTCCTCTCTCTGCAACCTCGGGCAGGTCATTTTGCCTTTCTTGGTCTTTCTTTTCCTATCTGCTCCTGCGGCCACAGCCAGTCCACCCCTTCCCTCTTCACGCCCTTGTCCCTCTCAAATTTCCCAGAACTGGTGAGAAGAAAAGTGGAACATCTCTTTACATGAGGTCAGGACATCTAGGGAGCAGGGAGGCCAAGAGCCCTCTGTGGGGTTTTGGTCAGGTCTGGAGGTGATCCTGTCATTGTGGCCCAGGCTGACTTCCTCCTCAGTCCCACTGTGTGTGGGAGTGGGGCGGGGAAGGGGCGAGGGGGGGGTTCCTGGATGACCATCTGTGCCAGGCACGGGAGCAGGCATGGGAGCAGCCCCGGCTTGGCCAGCTCACCCTGGCATTCTTATCACTTGTCCCGACCTGGGCGGTCACTGTGTTCTGGGAAAGGAAAGGTCACTCTGAGGTTTCCCCTTTGCTTTAGCTGCTGCTTGCTTCCCGCCTCATCCCGGGCCGGGACCCCCCAGAGAAAGAGCCATCTCTGAGTGGGTGGGGGTGGGAGCTGGGGATGGGATAGGAGGCTTGGTGTCTCAGCTGGGGACTGTGTCCCTGGCAGGAGAGGTGAGAGGTATAGAGGCTGTAGGTCTCCAAGGCATTCTTATCAATATCCTTTTATTTTATTGTCCCCATGTTTCTTGGGAAAATTTCTCACCCCCTTTCTACCTTGGCATAATTTCCTCATCAGTCACTTGAAGAGGAAGATGAGATGTCCCTGAGTGGCCTTCCTTTCCTCTGGCTCTTCTGGGGACCCTTGCAGATGAGAGATTCACAGTTACCAGCCCCAAATGCCCCTCCTTATCTCTACACCCACTCTCCCCTCCTTCTCTGCTGTTCTGCTGGGGACGGAGAGGTGGGTGCTGGCCTGAAGAAAACAAACTCCAGCAAAAGGGATTGAGGTCAGACTCTGAAAAGCACTTTCCAGCAGGGAGACCTGACCAAGGTCATGGGCTCCCTGATATAGACACTTAAAATAGACTCCTAGAAGTCTGCAAGGAGAGGAAGGTTAGTATTACTAGGAAGCGGGCAAATGGACAAGGAGACCAGCGAAGGACCCTGCTGGTCTCCATCAAGGAGTCCAGAGTTTCGTCAGCACAGAACTGGTCCCCTTTTCCCTCAAGGAGCTCGCTGGTTTCAGTTTGGTTCAGCTCAACACACTCTCTAAACACTGATGAGGTGTCAGTCTCTGGGAAGACTCTGGACATTAAGAGATAAGAAAGAGTCCATCTCTGCCCCCAGGGATTTATCCAGATGAGCATTTAGAACAGTCTTTCAGGCCTGGGAAGTACCCGGAAGAGGCCATTATGGTGATGGAGGAGACGTGTGTGTTGGTGCCCATGCTGCCCGAGGAGGGTTTTGCCCGGTTCTCAACACCAGGACTGTGGGGCTCTGGGGTGAGGAGGGAGTGGGGAGGATTGTGAGGCTCTGGGAGAGGGTTGTCTGTGTGAGTGAAGCCATGGAGGGGGGATAGCCTTCTCTTAGTTTGCCCTCCTTGGGACACTCTCCCACCCAAGGGGCACACTCTGAAAGTGGGTCTTCCTCCTGGTGGCTCAGACCTGATGGGGCCAAGTGTAAGGGGGGAATTTATGCTAGAAAGAGAAAAGATTTCTTGATCTAGGCTGGGGCCCTCACTGACTGATTTCGAGGAATGGAGGCACCGTCTAAGGGTGACTTGGGACCCCTCACAGCCTCAGGATGAGAAGGTAGGAAGCAGGGAGCTGATGGAGATGGCCCACATCACTGTCCTCACCCCTACCCTCTTGTGCTGAAACATTTGCATGGGACCAGGTCCCCTGGGTCCTGTTTCCCGGGAACGATGGAGCTGGGCCCTTGCTGACCCTCTCCTAATCCTCCGGTTCCCTTTCTTCTGCTTCCTCCAACCTCTCAGGATTAATGGGGACAAATGGGATCCCATGCCGCCCATATAGCGGCCCCGAGCTGGTGGAGAGGTGAATGAGTAAAAGAGAACATCTGGGGGGCAAAAGGAGGGGGAGACAGCCACACAGAGCAAGCCAGCGAGCCAAGCATGAAGAGCTTTTCGCTTCCAAGACTTGAAAAGAGGGGAGAGGTGCAGCCAGCAACTTCAAAGGCCGGTGCTCCGAGGAAGAGCCAATACTTTTGTTCTTTCCTTTGCCAAGGAAAGCGGCCTTTGGAAAGGAGCTAGCTGTTTCCCCTCACTCTGTTTTGGGGTCTGGCAGACCTCGTCCATGAGAGCTCCCATCCTACCAGCCCCCTTCAGCCTCCTGCCCTGAAGCTGAGGTCCTTCCAGGGAAGGGAGGACCCTGGGGGCCCCTCAGAGGTTAAGGGCTGGGGGCTGCTCTCACACTTGGGGGCCCCAGCGGCTTTCCCACATGGGCTCAGGTTGAACAACAGCCTACCCCGTGACCGGGGGGCTCCTGTCAGCCCTCGTCTCCATGTCCCCGCTGCCTGCTCCTCAAGGGATGACCCCCAGCCCCATGGCGGAGGCCCGGGGAGGGGTGCTTACCAGTGGGTGAGAGGAGCCGGCTGGGCAGGGCTGCAGGTGTGCCTGGGGAGCAGGAGCCGAAAGGTGTTCCGAGGTGTGCAAAAGGGCTCTGCTCAAATAATCCAGGGAGGCGTTTATAAATAACTTTACCTCAGGGCCACGGGGTGAGCCCCGGCTTCTGATTGGCTCTGAGGGGAAGTGGTTTTGAACACTACACCATAGCTAAGCCTGAGGAGATAGGAAAAGGAGATAAGGGGGAAAAGTTCCTAAATGAACAGCCCTTTTTTTGTTTTACCTGAGGAGCAGAGCTGTTTGATGGGAGCTTGGCACTTCCTAAATCCACCCTGAAGACAATAGGTCACATTCAGCGGGGCCCCTGCCCCACAGGCTCCCCCAAGGCGGCCTGCGGAGGCTGAGGAGGGGACAAGGGAGACCCCTCTCTGAGCTTGCTGTCCTGCCGCTGGGAGGGCTGGGGTCAAGCCAAAGAGCCTCTTGGACAATGGGACCCATTGAGGCCACCCGAAGGGTGGGGTCCTGGGGCTGCTTGCTTTGAAGAAGGGAGAGCTGGGCGGGTGTTGGGGGGACAGTAGACCTCTGAGTGAGGGGACGAGCCATGGCTGAGGGCCTGCTGGACGTTTGGGGCTGCCGTGACGATCTGGTTCTGGGTTCTGTCCCCAACCTTAAGGCACCCCTCAGCTCTGCACCTTGGTCTGTCTGCCAGTGCCACGGGGAAAGTATGCCTTGCCCTCCTAACTTGCCAGGTGGGGTGCAGGGGGGTCATGGGGGCTTGGGATCAGGTAAAGAGGCTCAAGAAATGGGATTTACCACAATTATATGTAAGGTGACTGGGAGGCCGGAAAGTCTAAATCACAGGCCTCTGTCACTCCCAGGAATTAATGTCTGCCCAGTCATGGCTCTGCTCAGGCCATGCCTTCTTGACAGGAGCTGCCGGCCCATCCCAGGCCCACTGAGCACTGTAGGAGAGCCTCCGACAGGGTAGATAGAGGGCTGGGGGAGTTTCTTGATGTATCTCCCGAGAGGGAGTGTCCCTCCTGCCCCTCCCCAAGGCCAAGAGCTCCTTTCTTTGGGACACCTGGGGTCAGCTCTGGTCCTGAATTGTCCTCCCATCTCTCCAGA
>RCUC01064066.1:0-16201 GCA_003697995.1 Taxidea taxus jeffersonii
GGGGGGGGCAGGGTCTCTCAGTCTCTCCCTCTCCAAGGGGACACAGTTGCAACAAAGAGATCACTAGCTATAGAGACACCAGAAAACACTGATACAGCACTTACCACATGCTGGCCACTGTTTCAGCTGCTGGAAATGTCTTAAACTGATCTGACCCTCACAATAGTCCAAGGAAGTAAGTTACTATTATTATCATCATCCCCTATTTGCAGAGGAAGACGAACAAGTAATGAGTCACACAGCTAGTAAATGGCAGAGACAAGAGCCAGAGTTTCTGTTGATAGCACCACGCTGCACACCTGGACTTAGCCAGCAGGTGCTGCGGGAGGAGGGTACCAGGGGCAAATGGAAAGTAAGCTGGCATATTTCCCAGCCCACAGTGGTCGGCACATGATGGAAGGGGAGCCAGGAAGAGCCCGAGCAAAGTGCAGAGTAAGCAGTGACCAGGCTGGGAATGCCCAGCATGGTCCTCCAGGGAGAGGAGAACACAGCTCCAGGCCTGGGGCCTGAACCCAAAACTGTCCCTTGAGCGTCCACCCTGAGCTGTGCTCTGACTGCCTGCCTTGGGTCTCTTGTAGGTTCTGGCTGTCTCAGATGGAGGTAAGTGACAGAGGGTATAGAGGAGGCTTGCCTGGGGTGGGGGAGGGTATGTGGAAACAGGGTGGGGACACCCCTGTCACTTGCTATCTTTCCAGGGAAAATACCTGCAGACGGGGTTGGGCCAGGGGCTGGGGAAGGCCACAGGGTTCACTACCACTTGTCCATCCACCTACAGAGCTGAGCAGCACGGCGGGGCCTCAGGGCCAGGGCGAGGGCCGAGGAAGCTCCCTCAGTATCCACAGCCTCCCTAGTGGCCCCAGCAGCCCCTTCCCCACCGAGGAGCAGCCTGTGGCCAGCTGGGGCCTGTCCTTCGAGCGGCTGCTGCAGGACCCGCTGGGGCTGGCTTATTTCACTGTAAGCCTTGGGGTGGGATTGGGAGGGCAGATGGCAGTGGCCACCATAGTGTGTGGGGGGAGGGGGTTGGGCAGCGAGCATGGGAGAGGACATGGATGGAGCTTCAGGCTGGCCAGAGTGGGATCCCTCTGTCAGCTGCCTCCTGGAGCCTTTCTTTTGCACCTTCTTCCTCTTCTCTCAGCAGGGAACTTTCCTTGTCTCTGCCTCTCATTTTCTCTCTGTGCTTTCCAACCTGGCCTCATCTGTCTGTCTGGCCCTATCTGCCTGACTTGGCCTCTTGGCCCTACCTCTATCCCAGGCTCTTTGACTGCACCCCCTGGCCGGGTCTCCGTGTCCCTGACTTCCTTCTCCTTCTCTGTGCTAGGAGTTCCTGAAAAAGGAGTTCAGCGCCGAGAATGTAACTTTTTGGAAGGCCTGCGAGCGCTTCCAGCAGATCCCAGCCAGCGACACCCAGCAGGTGGGGGAAAGGGGATCTGGGACAGAGGGGTGGGACCTGAGCCTGGGCCATGTCCCTGACCTTCTCTGTCCCTCCTGCAACAGCTTGCTCAGGAAGCCCGCCATATCTACCAAGAATTCCTGTCTAGCCAGGCGCTGAGCCCAGTGAACATCGACCGGCAGGCCTGGCTAGGCGAGGAGGTGCTGGCAGAACCCCGACCGGACATGTTCCGCGCGCAGCAGCTCCAGGTGAGCTGTTCCAGGGGTCTCTTGGGATTAGGGGGCGTGGCATTGGAAGAAAGTACAAGAGGCGGAGCCAGATCCAGGGGCGGGGGCCGATTGTAGCGGGTGGGATGTGGGTGGAGTGGGGTACGGAAAAGGGCAAATTTAGATGCCAGCGCCAAAGTAAAATGCAGTGTCAGGTCGTGGGTCAGAGGGCGGTACCAGAGGCTGTAGTGAACAGGGGCTAGAGGCGGAGCCTAGCTGAGGTGGAGGCGGAGCCATGGGGGGCGGGGCTGGACCAAGGAGTTGGGTGGGAGGGGCTAGGATCTTGCCAGCCAGGTTGGGGATCCCGGTAAGCTGGTGGCAAGCCAAGCGCCCTCTCCGGCTCACCTCCCCCGCGCGGGTCCCGCAGATCTTCAACCTGATGAAGTTCGACAGCTACGCGCGCTTCGTCAAGTCCCCGCTATACCGCGAGTGTCTCCTGGCGGAGGCGGAGGGACGCCCCCTCCGGGAACCTGGCTCCTCCAGCCCGGGAAGCCCTGACTCCACGAGGAAGGTGCGGACGAGGGGCTGTGGGCAGTAGGGGGCCGGGTGCCGATCTGTAGGAGTGTGCCCCTGGTGTGCACGCGGGCTGGAGCTCTGCCCGGTGCCAGCGCCTTTCCTGTACCCGCAGAAGCCGAAGCTGAAGCCCGGGAAGTCGCTGCCGCTGGGCGTGGAGGAGTTGGGGCACCTGCCGGCTACTGAGGGCTCTGGGGGCCGCCCCCTCCGCAAGTCTTTCCGCCGGGGTGAGGGTCGGAGGCCCCAGAGAAAAGTTGGGGTGGGAGTTTGGACAAGCTTTGAGAACCTCCACTTTCTCCTACTTGTATCATAGTCTGTAAATCTGTGAAAACCGAAATAGAGGTCCCGGTGACCACCACCTTTCCCCGCTGATTTGGATTCTAGATTAGAGCAGAAGTTTGGGAAGCCCCCTCAGTAGCAACACTTCCATGGTCCCAAGCCGCGTTAGACCCCTGCAGGAGGGCTCCAGCAGGGTCCCCCTGGTTTTGGAGAAGGGAGTGTAGGGAGCAGGGGCTTTTCTGCTCACTGCTCCCTCTCCCCTAGAACTGGCAGGCGGAGCCCCAAACTCAGCCTTACGCAGAGAGTCCCAGGGCTCCCTCAACTCCTCCGCCAGTCTGGACCTTGGTTTCCTTGCCTTTGTCAACAGCAAATCTGAGGTGAGCAGACTTCTGGGGGAGATGAGGCCTGTGCTAAAACCGCTACTCATGCACCTTTGGGGGGCTGCCATCACAGTCACAGTCCTCATCCCCAATTCCATCTCCTGCTGCCAACCCCTCATACTCCTTACTTTCTTCCTCTCCTCACCACCTTGGGCCCCTGCGTGCTGTGGGTGTACATTCTTCTTGTGTGTGTGCACGTGTGGGTGCCCAGGTGTCCCCAGCAGGTGTATGTGGGTCAGCAGGAGGACCTGTCTCTAGGCGCCACTACATCTGGGTGAGCATATCTATGTTGTTGTAGGAGGAGTGCCTTTGCCTGCCTAGAAATATGCCCTTAGGCGTGTGCATGCGTGTGTGTGCCCCAGTGACCTTACCTGTCTGTGTACCTCCCTGCATGTGTATACATGACCTTCCCTCTGCTCCTGCCCGGAAGCAGAGCCACCGGAAGAGCCTCGGGAGCACAGAAGGTGAGAGTGAGAGCCGGCCAGGGAAGTACTGCTGCGTCTACCTGCCTGATGGCACGGCATCCTTGGCCCTGGCACGACCTGGCCTTACCATCCGTGCCATGCTGGCGAGCATCTGTGAGAAACGAGGCCTCTCTCTACCTGACATCAAGGTCTACCTGGTTGGCAATGAGCAGGTGTGAATCTGGTCTGATCCCCAGCTCTCACTCTCCTCCTGATCCTGACCCCAACCCCATTCCTGTCTCTGTTCAGCTAGGACCTCAACCCCAGTTCCGTTCCTATCCTCACCCCTTCCTAATACCAGTCCCCAACACAACCCTGCCCTTCCCCCTATGCCCAACTCCAAAGCAGCCCAGCACCAACTCCTCCAACTCAGGCCTCCACCCCCATCCCATGAGAGTCCCATCCTTACTCCCCTCCCAGCTTCCAGCTTCACCCATCATCTTCACTGGGGGGAGAAGCATGGCCAGAACTGGGTTCCCTCCCATGACTCCCAGAGTTCCTACTGGCCATCCTTGAAATGGCCATCAGGGGTACCCAAATGCACTGAGCCCATGAAAAACTTTTCTTGAGGTGCAAACGAGTGTTAAGTTTTAAAGAGGAGTCTAAGGAAAAACTCACTTTGGACTAAACCATCCCATAAGGGGGATCTAGAGAAAGAATGCTGCCTTCCAGAGAGACCCTGCAGGATTTCCTTCACCCAGGCAGGACCTAAGGCCCTGCCAGGTGGGTAGGCAGAGGGATCCGGGCCTGAGCTCTGTCCTCCAGGTCCACAGGATGGAGATGAGCCTGGCAGGATGTGATCAGGGAAGAGAAGCTGAAGCTTCAGAGAATTTCTGGGGAAAGGTAGGCTTTTCTGGGTGCTGCCAGGAAGGCTTCATGGAAGAGGCAGCTGGTGATGAGGGGAGAATGAGGATGGGGAGGAGTTTGCCTGGTGGAGCTGTCAGGAGAGGATATTCTAGGCAGACAGAGCAGCTTAAGTGAAGTCCTGGATGTGGGTAAGAAGCACAGGGCAAGTTCCAGGGCCTGGAGAGTGGGACTGGGAGGGCAGTCGTGGGAGGAGCTCTGCCCACTCAGGCCAGCCGTGCAGCCTCTGAAGCCCAGATGGGCATTCACAACTGCTAAATATAACTCCCCACCCACACTCCACCTGTCCCTGCTGCACAGCAGGGACCTATCCCTGGAAGAGGCTCCCTCCCTGCCCCGGGCTAGTGCAGACAGCGAGGACTAGAGGGGCAGTAGTCACTACACCTACTGTTTATGTACCTACTGTGTGCCTGGCACTGTGCAGATACTTTACGTCCTTCTGGCCTCACCACAGTCTTGGGGGAAGAGGGCTTGTTGCAGTGAGGAGACAGGAAGTGTCTTCGGTAGGTGGGGATGGAGAGAAGTGGACAAGTGTCAAAAAGGGGACAAGGCCTGGGTAGCTGATCAAAGGTGGGTGGTGAGGAAGGAAATGCATCCAGCTGGTCTGGCTGGGTTTCACATGCCTGAGAGACAAGGGGGCAGATGTCCAGGAGGCAGGGCCTGGCCTGGCCTGGGAAGAGGCGGCCCCATGATCCAGGACCTAGGCCTGCTCCTTATCCAAGCAGCCTCATTGCCATTCCGTGCTTACTCCACTCCCATGCTTCCTGTAACTCCACTTCTTTTCCGAAGCTGTCCAACCTTCTTGTCCCCTTCTCCCTGGCCTTGGCCATATTAGGCTCCCCATCCGACCAGGTGGCTTACTCCATGTACATCTCTATGCCTCACCAGCCCATTGGCCCTTGCCTCTGACCCTCAGGGGGGCCCACTGGGCTCCATGAGAGGAAGTGAGGTGGTTCCCTCGGACCTTGGGGATGGCTGGGGCTGGGGAGAGAGGGACTCTGAGACCTCCCTCCGGCATCTGCAGAAGGCCCTGGTCCTGGACCAGGACTGCGCGGTGCTGGCGGACCAGGAAGTGCGGCTGGAGAACAGGATCACCTTCGAGTGAGTGCCCCTCCTCCCAGGCTTGGGGCCTGGGTCCCAACCCTTGTTTGGGTCCCAGTTCAGGTTCTTCTCCCTCTCCGGTCCCAGCGCCTCGGACTAACTGTGACACCGGAACTAAGGGCCCACCCTAACTTATCCCACCCACCCAGTTCAGGCTCCGCCCCCTCTTAGACCTGTCCCTGGTGGGTTGCGGGAGAGGCGGAGCCCGCTCTCCGCCCTGCCGCAGCGCGAGGGTCCCGTGCAGGGTCGAGTTGGTGGCTCTGGAACGCGTGGTGCGGATCTCCGCTAAGCCCACCAAGCGGCTGCAGGAGGCGCTGCAGCCCATTCTGGCGAAGCACGGCCTGAGCCCTCAACAGGTGGCGCTGTGCCTGGTGAGCGGGGGTGGGGGTGGGGGACGAGGGGCGGACAGCGGGGCGGGTCAGGGGCGGCCGGGAGCGGGCTGCCTGGCTCGCAGGCTGCTGACCTGTCCCCACAGCCAGGAGAGAAGCAGCCGCTGGATCTGGGGAAGCTAGTGAGCTCGGTGGCGGCCCAGAGACTGGTTTTGGACACTCACCCAGGTAGAGAAGCAAGGCCCTGAGGCTTGGTCCCTGGAGATGTCTTGGGCCCAGAAGGAAAGGGGGCCAGGTGGGAGGCAAACACTAACAGTGGTGCTCTCTGTCATAGGTGTGAAGATTTCTGGAGCTGGAGACGTAGCCCAGTGCTGCAGCCAGGTGAGAGAGGGAAAGGGCTCCCCCCTCTACCCACCGTGCCTCCCCTCCCAGTTGTGGCTCTGACTCCATGTTCTTACAGGGTGGCCAGCCTAGAGCCCAGAACAAGGCCGTCCATCCCCCTCCACTGTCCCTCAACTCGCTGGCCGAGGCGCCCAGTAGTATCCCTGGGAAGCGGCAGACCTGTGACATTGAAGGTACTTTGGGGATGGTGGGAGCTAGGGACTAGAAGCACTGGGGACCATTGAAGGTGGGGGGTATCCGAGAGGCTTAAACTGAGGCGGGGACATGCATGTCTTTGGGGCTGGTAAGAGTGTCCACTGGGGCTAGGGGAACAGAGCGGCTGAGGGATGGGAGGGGGCTGGGGAGGCTGTGGTCATAGGAAGGGCAGCGGGCTGTGGTGGGCTAGCATAGGCAGGTCTGCACCAATGGGCCTGTTGACTCTATGCACCCTCACCCAGGCTTGGTGGAGCTGCTGAATCGAGTGCAGAGCAGTGGGGCCCATGACCAGAGGGGACTTCTGCGCAAAGAGGATCTGGTGCTTCCAGAATTTCTGCAGCTGCCAACCCAAGGGCCCCATTCCCAGGAGGCCCCACCACAGACTGTATCTGAGGTCCAGCCCAAGGGCGACCCCTTGGACTCCACGGCCCACGTGGCCCTCTGACAGCCGCCCAGCAGTCCAGGCCAGCTGCACGGCACCTGGCGGGCCAAGCATGCTGTGGGCCCGCTCTGCATGCTCTGTCTGTGCCATGAGTGTCCTTGGCCCCTTCCTGCCACCGGCAGGCCCGCAGGAAGAGCTGGAAGGCAGTGGAGAGCGGGCTCAGAGGAGCCAAACCCCACAGCTGCCACCACTCGGCCCCTCATCGGTTCACTCCCCCAACCCTTGCTGCCATGCGACTGAGGGGAGGTGGGGCTAGCCTCTCCGGTACAGGCAGGCCCAGCACAGAGGAGCGGCATTGGAGTGCGAGCCTCCCCACCCCTGGCAGAGCCTCAGCAGGGAGCAGGATGAGGGGCTGGCCCCTCAGCAGGGAGCTGGTATGAGTAAGGCCTGGGGGTGCAGGAGGGCAGCCCCTTACTACTCACACAGGTGCTGCTGGACGTGTGGATTTTGAAGTTGGCCTGGGGCAGCTGGGTTTGTCCTGGATGTATGATATTGTTATTATAATAGTAATTATTATTCTCCCATGAAGTGTGTTCCTTGTGTGCCTGTCTACCCTGGATACCCCTCCCCCCAAAACTGCACTGCCTCTGTCACCAAGGTTAGTGCCAGGAAGCCTTTGGGGACCTCAGGATGTGCCCCCTGACTTCCTGTTGTCAGAACCCCTCTTCCTGACGGCACAGAGTATTGAGGTGTGAATATGAGAGACAAGACAGAGATGAGGAGGGATGGAGGAAGGGGAAGGAGGGGAAGACCTTTCGGGGGAGCTGTGCCTGTGCCCCCTGTCATTATGCTGTTCCTCAGTCTCTGGATCTGAGCAGAGTACAGCATCTGGATTTCATCCTCTGCTTCTAGTGGGGCTCGAGTGTCTGCAGACATGGCTGTGGGCTCCTTTGGACGCATTAAGGGCCTTGTGGAAATACTGGCTGTTGCACTGGGGGCAGGTTTTGTGCCTTGCCTGCTTTGGCTGGGTGGTCATCCCTGTCTCTAGGCGGCCCACACATTGAGGGGGAGCAGGGAGGACCTCCCAGAAGAAGGGCCCAGTGTATGGGCAGAGAAACCAGACTTGGGCCCAGTGCTGCTGAGCTAGAGGAAACCAGGGGACATGAGGACCTCGAGGGGACACCTGAGGAGTGAGGGGCCTTCCTGACCCTGAGGTGGTCAAGCTCTCTTCCCCACTCCAATAATTTGTGCTTGCTGTCCCCTCTGCCAGGAATTGGCCCCCCCATCATGGCACCTCTTCCTTGAAATTCCTGAAACAGATCAGTTGGGTTTGCTGGCCCATCGTGCTTTCTCCAGAAGTTGAACCCAAGCTTTTCTTGGGGGCCTTCAGCCTTTTGCTCTCTCTACCCATTTTGCTTGGCTGGGTTGACCAGAACCCTTAGCTGCTGGGGGTGCGGGTGGGCTCATGGTACAGGCCTGGCCAATCAGAGTTTGGTGCAGGGACAATTCTCTGACCCCAGTCATGGTCATCTCCCATCTCCTGGGGCTTTGAGCAGATATACAGGGAGAAAACCTGCATGTCAGTGAAGCCAACACAGGAGAGCGGGACTGAGAGATAGAAGGAGATTCCTGACCAAAGCTACCTGAACACCTAAATTCACCCAGGCTTGAAGTCACCCACCCCTAGACATCCTCGTTTAGGCAAGGCAACACATTCTTTCTGTGTGCATGTGCCTGTGGCTCTGAGTAGGTTTTCTAGGACCAGCAACCGCAAAATCCTACTTCATTGTTTAGCTTGAACATCTCGGCGGAGCCTTCTCTGGTCACAGATGCTGTGGTCTAAATGCTTGTGTCCACCAGCAGCCCCCAAATTCACATGTTGAAATCCTAGTCCCAAGGTGATGGTATTAGGAGGTGGAGACTTTGGGATGTGCTTGGTCATGAGGGTGGAGCCCTCGTGAGTGAGGTTAGTGCCCTTATAAAATAGAATCTCCACTCCTTCTACCCTGTGAGGACGGAGCAAGAAGTTGGCTGTCTACAATCTGGAAGAGGGCTGTCACAGACACCAGATGTGCTGACACCCTGATCTTGGACTTCCAGCGTCTAGAACTGTGAGAAATAAATTTTTGTTGTTTATACATCTCCCAGTCTCTGGTATTTTTGTTATAGCAGCCCAAATGGACGGATACCAGATATGATATTCTCCGTAACTTTGTTCTCTACCATGCTGTCTGGTTTCCTTCCTTCACAGTGCTCATCCCACTCTGTAATGACCTTGTTTACTTTACACTTGTTTGCTGACAACACGATAAACGTGCCCTGATGGTAGTGATCTTGTCCATCGTAGTCAGTGCTATATCCCTTTGGCCTAGTGGGAAATGACTCTGCAGCCTCAGATAGACCCAGTGAAGGACACAGGGACAGCAGGGCAGTGGGGGTCCTGGGCACGGGACTGGATAGCACCAGGATCACAGTCTGTGGCCAAAAGAGGGTGGAGAGACAAACCCCTGTCCCTTCCCCAATCAGCTGCAGAACCTCCCTATACTTCCTGGGCCCTGGGGGTTCTCCCTTGGGGGCAGAGACACTTTCCACGTGCCAAGATGAAGAGATGGGGACACCAGGTGAGAGATGGGACCTTCTCAAAGTTGGCAGATCCTGAGGCAAGCACACCCTTCACTCACCAGTAGTAGCAGTGATGCCTACTACTCTTAAGGACCAACAGATGCAACTTCCCCCTAACAGAGAAGGTCATGGGTTAGGTGAAAGGGCCTCTAGAGATGTGAGCTCCTGCAGGGGGAGGAAAATTCACATCAGCTCAGGCCCCCAAGTTAGGCATGTCCCATCCTTTATCTCATCTTTGTCCTCATGACAAAATAGCCTGATGGGGATGAAACCAAGGCTACAGGAAGGGAAGTGATGAGTCCAGGATCCTGCAAGGAATTTGTTGCTGGACACAATCAGACAGCACATAGACTGTCTGACTCAGGAACACACAACAGGGAGCAGGGAGGAAACCCTGTTGGGAAGCCAGCACCCTCTTGGGCGAGGATACATTGATATGGCTGCTCTGGGGAGCAGCTTGGGAGTTTCTGCTGAAAACTAAAAACACACAGCATATGATCCCAGAAGTACTACCAGAGAATCACTCACTCCCAGGCACAGGGAGCCCCATCCCTGCAGGGCTGTGTATGACCCAAAAACTAGCAAACAGACAAATGGGGGTGGGGGTGGGGGGTTGGGTAACAAAAAGGTGGTGGTGTGTCTATGCCCTGCAATACCACACAGCAGATGAAGAATTGGGTAGAACATGTTCTGCTGTGGAAAGTTCTCCAAGATGTGTTATTGTTCAGTAAAAGAAAGTAGAGCAATGTGCATGACATGATACCTTTATATAAACCACAAACACAGAGACACACTTATAAAGATACAGAAAGAACAGAGAATGTTCTAGAAGGATACATGTCAAACAGGAAAATAGAGAGGGGACCAGGACTGCAGGTAGTAGTCAAAGGACACTTTCACTTTAGCTTTAATGCTTTTTAAAGGATGGAATTAAAATAGTTATAATAACAAAGAACTTCTCAAGTCCACTTCTTTGTCACTCTGACCCACCATCCCTTTTTCCAGAAGGATAATAAACTCTTCCTTTGTGGGGGCTTCAGCCCACGGCCCACCTTGGCCCGCTTTGGCTGGCTGCTGTGTCCCTTGGCCACAATCCCCTAACATGTCCCCTGAAGCTGTCCCAGGCTGAGGGAGACCCAGTTCCCTCCTCCCAGCTCTGCACACTCAGAATCCCCCAAGGTCCTGGGCCCTCACTGCAGCGATGGGGGTCCAGGCCCACAGACAGAAGGCACCCGCTGGCTAACCCCCAGGCCGTTTTCAAAGCCACTGCACTGCACGGAGCTGGACTCCTGCATGGTTGGGAAAAGTCATGGAAGCTGCTTCCCCTCACCCCACCAGATGGGAAGCCTGGAGGGGAGTCAGCCTATCCACCAAGCACCCAGTGTGAAGGAAGGGAGAGGACACATATTTGCTGACAGCTCTGCAGTCCCCAGCACCCCCATCTTGCGGAGGACACAGGCGGAGAGAGTGGGTGGGACTGCCATGAGGACAGCCATAGGACCCAAGCCTCTGAGAAAGAAACCTTCTGCCTGTCTCTGGTCCCCTCACCCCTCTTGACAGTCACGGTGACAGTCAAGCAGATGGGATGGGGTGGCCACAGGGCAAGTGCAGGGCACACAGTGACCTTGGCTCTGGCGACCCCGCCAGGGTGGGGGCAGGCAGAGCCCCCAGCTGCTGCCTGGTGCCTGGCAGGAAGTGCTGACACAGCCGTGGGCAGATGCTCCCTGAGGCAGCCATCCCTACCCCCAGGAGTGAGCACAAGGTGCACCCTGCAGGGGGCCTGGCCTGGTGGTCAGGTGACTCCAGTGTCTGGGGGATCAGAGGCTGGAATTCAGCTTTCGCAGGGAAAGAAAAGCCAGATGGGGGGAGTACACATGGTTGGTTATGTTGAATCAGATGTCACCTAGGCCCATTCCCAAAAAAACAGGGGGTACCATTCCTATCCCTGGTGATCCTGGCAGGTCCAAAAAAAGCTGAAACATGAATACATGTGTGTGTCCTGGGACTCCTGCATCGACTAGGCAAGGGGTGCTCTGTGACTGTGTCAGCTCCTCTTTCCAGGAACTGGTCTGGGGGTTGAACAGAGGCAGAAAGCCAAAGAGAAGTGCCAAAGAAGCAGCATCCCACTTCCAGGCCAGCCAAGGATGCTGGTGGCCAGAATGAAGTCTCAGCCAGCTAAGAGGGGTGGGCACCAATACCCCCCCTAGCCAAGTAGGCCATCATCTTCTAGCCTTATTGTTGAGGGGCTGGAGGAACCCAGAAGCCAGACCCAAAACCTGGAGCGTACAATATACCGTTGGAACTTAGAGCCTAGAGCCCAGACCAGAACCTGGAGCCAAGAGCCTGAAGTCTAAAAACTGGACTCTGGGGGTGCCTGGGTGGCTCGGTTGTTAAGCATCTGCCTTTGGCTCAGGTCATGATCCCAGGGTCCTGGGATCAAGCCCTGCAGCAAGCTCCCTGCTCAGCAAGGAGTCAGCTTCTCCCTCTCCCACTCCAGCTGTTTGTGTCTCTCTCCCACTGTGTCTCTATCAAATGAATTAAATCTTTAAAAAATAATAATAATAATAAAAACTGGACTCTGGAGGGACATCTCTCTGGCTCAGTTGGTAGAACATGAGACTCTTGATCTTGGGGTTGTAAGTTTGAGCCCCATATGAAGTCTGGGATCTGGGATTGGAGGTCACAGCCCAGAATCTAGAGCCCAATGCCTAGAAGCAGAGACCTACTCGGCTGGACATCAGATGCCTGAAATTGGAGCCAGGAGACTGGAGCTCAGATTCTGGAGCCCAGAACCTAGAGCTTGCCCCTGAGAATGTACAGTGTGGGGCCTAGAGCTCCAGGCCCAGAACATGGAGCTCAGGACCTTAAGTCTACAGCCAGAGCTCAGAGCTTCCGGTCTGGAGCCTGGAGCATTGGACTGCCATCACCCTCAGGTCTGGTTCCCGAGGCCGGCATGAAGGCACAGAGTTGGAACCACACTAGGAAGGGAGCTGCAGGGGAAGAGATGATTTCTGAGAAAAGCCCGAAGCAAGCTCAGCTCTTTTGGCCACAGACTTTGGTCTCCTCCATCAATGAGTGACCGGTGCCTGGGCTACCAGGATTAAACATTACTCAGGGCGCTTATCTCCCAAGCAAGGATGGGGCATCCTCAGGTCAGCAGCCCCTGCCCTGGATCCACAGATCTAATGCAGCCTGTAGCACCCAATCTGGAAAATGGGGCTCAGAGGGGATAATACCACAGGACCCTGCCTACTCTGTGCCAGGCAGCTCAGATGGAAGTCCAGATTCTCCAAGAGAGGACAAAGGACCAGAGGAACTGCTCTGGTCCCTAAGGGGAGGTGGGAGGTGACCCCTGTTATGTCACCCAGCCCATTGGTGAGAATGGCTGCTACGGCCACAGATAAAGGACGTCCTCATGCATGTGCAATGCACACCCACGTTGCATCTGTGTACTGGGGTGGAATGTTCACAGCTGTGTCCACCACATGCTGACTCACCGTGGGGCTTATTTGTTGGTTGGAGAAATAAGCACATTGTTTCAAGGAGATAGGAGGAGCCCTGTTGTAGGATGACACTGGTCATTAGTCAGTTCTCCCCCAAAAAATCCAGCTCATGGACGGACTGTCTGGCATGTTAGTTTTTCTTCCCCTGATGGTCCTTCAACTTTAGGTCCTGCAGAAAATGTACAGGCAGCAAACTATGTATTTAAAGGAGCCGCTGGATCTTAGCCGAGGATTACAGACACAGCTGGTTGTGCCAACTTCCCCAGCTCGCTCTGTTCCTGGCCCAAGCTCTTGTTCTTGGGATCGTTCTCTACTCTGCTCAGCAGTCCTGCTGCTCCTGGGGAAACTGTTTTCATTGGCGTGACCAGATTCCCGATCTGTCAGTCTGTCACACTCACATTGGCCATGCTGTCTCGGCTCCCACCTCCTGCTCCTTCCCAACAAGCCCTCACAAGCTGCCCCCACCCCCAGTACCGCCCCAGGACAACTCGCCTGGGTCACTAAATCTGCTCTGTCCTCACATTTCCCGACAGCTCTGTGGCATCTGACCTGGCTGATCAGGTTGTCTCTCTCAAGACAGGGGTGAACTTGGCTTCTGGGACATCTGTTTTTCTGCTCTTCCCAATCCTGTCATACCTGTTGGCTTCCTCTCAGGAGTCCCTCTATTTTTTTTTTTGCCCTCCCCCAAATATGGGTGCTCCTCCGGGCTCAGCCCTGGGTCTTCTCTCTATTCAATGTGCACATTTTCTCTTGGGAAAGGGTGAGGCATCTTCACAGGCTACACCTGAGGGCTTGAGGCAGGCAGGATGCCAAGTCACTCTGGGCACCAAGGCTGTGACAGGATGCTGGCCTTTGTACTGGCAGGGCCAGGTTTGACAAGAGATGGGTGACAGGGGTGCCTGGGTGGCTCAGTGAGTTAAAGCCTCTGCCTTTGGCTCAGGTCACAATCCCAGGGTCCTGGGATCGAGCCCCGTGTCGGGCTCTCTGCTCTGCGGTGAGCCTGCTTCCCTTCCTCTCTCTCTCTGCCTGCTTCTCTATCTACTTGTGATATGTCTGTCAAATAAATAAATAAAATCTTAAAAAAGAGAGAGAGACAGAGAGGTGACAGAGTCAGAACTACATTTTGAAAAGCTGGCCGGCTGCTAATTTGGAGAGTGGATTGGGAGGCACAAGGCCAGAAACAGGGAGAGCATTCAGTGAGAGATGGTGGACCAGACCTGGGAGGTGGCAAAAGGCTGAGGGAGATCCTGCTGATGGGAAACAGGGAGCACTGGGTGATGGAGGAGAGACAAGGAGGTGGAGGAGAAGGACAGTCCAAGGAGCCTGCTCTGTTTCTGGCTCAGATCAGAGGACCACGTGCTGCTCCCTGAGGCTGGGAACGTGCGGGAAGCCCTGTCTGGAGCGAGGAGCACGTCGTGTGCTTCAGACACACAGATCCAACTGCTCACACCAGAGGCCCCTCAGACACAGTCTGTCCAGATGGATCTTGGCATCTTCCCTCCAAAACTGCTCCTCCTCCTGGGTGCCATTTCTCAGGGTGAGACACCACCAACCCCCAGGCTCCAGGCTGAGAGGTCTAGGGGAAGCTGCGGCCAGAGTGCTGGTGAGCAGACAGGGCGGGAGTCAGTATTTGGGGGACATGCAGAGACTGTCACGGGCTGGGAGGAGGCAGCACGTGAGTGGAAGGAGTCCAGGTGAACCAAGGGGCAGAGACGTGGTTGCCTTCTCCATGCTCACAGGAGCCCGGAAAACAGCTCCAGTCAGCTCCCCAGGGCTCCAGTGGCCACCCTCCCAAATTCCTTCGGTAGTCGTCACTGTCCGTAGCATTTTATAATGATGTCTCTTGCAGGGCCTATGATGGAGAACTGCATCCTTCCTTAAACCCTGAGCTCCATGAAACCAGGGAAGGTAGACTACAAAATTATCAAAGATCCTAACCTTATTTTTTTTTAAGATTTTATTTATTTATTTCACAGACAGAGATCACAAGTCAGACAGAGATCACAAGTAGGCAGAGGCAGGCAGAGAGGGAGGGTGAAGCAGGACCCCCACCGAGCAGAGAGCCCAATGCGGGGCTCGATCCCAGGACCCTGGGATCAGGACCTGAGCTGAAGGCAGAGGCTTTAACCCACTGAGCCACCCAGGTGCCCCAGATCCTAACCTTATTAAAAAGAAGCACCCCATGTTGCCTGGGTTGCTCAGTGGGTTAAGCCTCTGCCTTCAGCTCGGGTCATGATCTCAGGGTCCTCGGATCGAGTCCCACATCTGCTCTCTGCTTGGCATGGAGCCTGCTTCCCCCCCTCTCTCTGCCTACTTGTGATCTCTCTCTTTCTGTCAAATAAATACATAAAATCTTAAAAAAAAAAAAAGAAGCACCCCTAAGTTCGTAAGGAGCACCTCAGATACAGCGGCTCCTGCTCTGGGTCTGACCAAAGCAGGGCAGGAGAGAGGAACAGGGCCTATAGTCGAGGTCCCTAGACCCACTGGGGATGGGGGTGCCTGGCCCCAGACAGCCTCTGAGCCCAATGTGACTTCACCAGCACTTGTGAGCCCAAGGACGATTCCAACACGAGAACTCAGAAATGACTACCTGTCCCTGGCTCAGCGACACCCCTCCCACCCTTGCACAAACCCCAATCTTTGCCAAATCACTCTGGCCAGTCTGGAGAGTTTCTGGGACACCCAAGGGATCGCTACATAAATTAAGTTTCAGGACAGAAATGATGCAATCATGAAAAACAACACTGGCCCTGAGTGTAAATACACAGGGAAGGTAACATGCAACAGTAGGTGGAAAAGAGCAAGACGAAGTCTTTCATAAACGAAAAAATCCAAATAGTGAGAGAGGTACAGAGAAAAGGCTGAGAGGCGGTGTTCTGTGACAACAATGGGTTGAAGCAGCAGGATTGTTTTAATTTTCTTTTTTCTGTGAATGGAGACCTTTCTAGGAGGCCCCATGTGGCTGATTGCCTGCCTCAGTTCTCCAGAATCTCCCAGAACAGGTCATAAGGCTCTATGGCTGATTTTCCAAACCAGGGCATTTTTTAAGTGAAAGAGAACTCTGGGCCAACAGTCATCAACCAGGACTTAGCCAGGCAAACCAGGACTTATGGTCACTCTACCCAAAACCAATCCAGTTGCCCCTCTGCCCACCCCTCCCTGGTCCCCTGGGGGTTCTGTGGCCTAAGCTGACACAGCCACAATGTGATGGGGTCGGCATCCAAACCCAGGCTGGACTTGTTGTCTGTTCTTAACCACTCTGACAGAGACTCCATTATGAACACTAGCCAGTGGACAACTCCACAGTGTCCTGCAAATTAAGTACAAACTAGTTGACTTTTGTCACATTAGAGGGGAGCTGTGCAGAAACACCATCCACCTTGATGAGAAAGGCTGGGTTTGTGTCACCCCAATGTATGTGAGATATAACAGGACTGCAGCTCAGGGGGACCCAGAGCAATCAAAGGGCAACTGGTGAGCCAAGGCAAGTTGTTGACCTGAAATAGGGCTG